>CM051389.1:813067-823852 GCA_028015245.1 Cardamine occulta | reverse complement strand
TACAACTGCTTTGAGATGTTCAGAAAGGTGTAAAAGCAAATCAATGTAAGAAACAAGCATTATAGCTTATCCCATGTTTTGTTAGTTCTAATAATCTCATAGGAGTTTCTAATGGTGAATAAAGGCGGGTTGTAGTAAGAAAGCACATATAGAAGCAAACAACACCTATTGATATGAATATGAAGAATCAATGGTTTTCATTGGCAAGGATTTGGCCATTTTCAAGGTGATTCACCCTAAAAGCAGAGTTTTTGAACCATCGAAGATACAAATTGAGTGAATCGGAGTGTGGAAGTGTAGTCAAGAAGTTGAATCTCTTACAATGCTTTGAGATGTTCAAGGAAGGTGTAGAAAGCAAATCAATGTAAGCAAGCAAAACATTATCCCATGGTTTTGTTAGTTCTAATAATCTCATAGGAGTTTCTAATGGTGAATAAAGGCGTTGTAAGAAACACATATAGAGGCTAAACAACACCTATTGATATGAATATGAAGAATCAATGGTTTTCATTGACAAAGGATTTGGCCATTTAAGGTGATTCACCTAAAAGCAGAGTTTTGAACCATCAGGATACAAATGAAAGGTGAATCGAAGTGTGGAAGTGTAGTCAAGAAGGTGAATCTCTTACAAGCTGCTTTGAGATGTTCAAGAAGGTGTAGAAGCAAATCAAAGTAAGAAACAAGAATTATAACTTATACTATAGATATGTTAGTTCTAAAAATCTCATAGGAGTTTCTAATGGTGAATAAGAGGCGTTGTAGCAAGAAACACATATAGAGGCTAAACAACACCTATTGATATGAATATGAAGAATCAATGGTTTTTCATTGACAAGGATTTGGCCATTTCAAGCTGATTCACCTAAAAGCGAGTTACGAACCATCGGGATACAAATAAAGGTGAATCGAAGTGTGGAAGTGTAGTCAAGAGGTGAATCTCTTACAACTGCTTTGTGATGTTCAAGGAAGGTGTAGAAGCAAATCAAAGTAAGAAACAAGCATTATAGCTTATCCCATAGTTTTGTTAGTTTTAATAATCTCATAAGAGTTTCTAATGGTGAATAAGGAGCGTTGTAGCAAGAAGACACATATAGAGGCTTAAACAACACCTATTGATGTGAATATGATGAATCAATGGTTTCATTGACA
Organism: Cardamine occulta; assembly: GCA_028015245.1. Classification (NCBI taxonomy): domain Eukaryota; kingdom Viridiplantae; phylum Streptophyta; class Magnoliopsida; order Brassicales; family Brassicaceae; genus Cardamine; species Cardamine occulta. The sequence continues at coordinate 822,703 of CM051389.1, read as the reverse complement.
AGGATTTGGCCATTTTCAAGCTGATTCACCTAAAAACAGAGTTTTGAACCATCAGGATACAAATAAGAGTGAATCGAAGTGTGGAAGTGTAGTCAAAAAAGGTGAATCTCTTACAACTGCTTTGAGATGTTCAAGAAAGGTGTAGAAGCAAATCAATGTAAGAAACAAGCATTATAAACTTATCCATGGTTTGTTAGTTCTAATAATCTCATAGGAGTTTCTAATGGTGAATAAAAGGCGTTGTAGCAAGAAAACACATATAGAGGCTAAACAACACCTATTGATATGAATATGAAGAATCAATGGTTTTCATTGACAAGGATTTGGCCATTTTAAGTTGATTCACCTAAAAGCGAGTTTTGAACCATCAGGATACAAATAAGAGTGAATCGAAGTGTGGAGTGTAGTCAAAAGGTGAATCTCTTACAAGCTGCTTTGAGATGTTCAAGGAAGGTGTAGAAGCAAATCAAAGTAAGAAACAAGCATTATAAACTTATCCCATAGTTCTGTTAGTTCTAATAATCTCATAGGAGTTTCTAATGGTGAATAAGAGGCGTTGTAGCAAGAAGACACATATAGAGGCTTAAACAACACCTATTGATATGAATATGAAGAATCAATGGTTTTCATTGACAAGGATTTGGCCATTTTCAAGCTGATTCACCTAAAAGCGAGTTTTGAACCATCAGGATACAAATAAAGTGAATCGAAGTGTGGAAGTGTAGTCAAGAAGTTGAATCTCTTACTGCTTTGAGATGTTCAAGAAAGGTGTAGAAGCAAATCAAGTAAGAAAGAAGCATTATAGCTTATCCCATAGTTCTGTTAGTTCTAAGAATCTCATAGGAGTTTCTAATGGTGAATAAGGGGCGTTGTAGCAAGAAGACACATATAGAGGCTTATACAACACCTATTGATGTGAATATGAAGAATCAATGGTTTCATTGACAAGGATTTGGCCATTTTCAAGCTGATTCACCTAGAAACAGAGTTCTGAACCATCAGGATACAAATAACAGTGAATCGAAGTGTGGAAGTGTAGTCAAAGAAGGTGAATCTCTTACAACTGCTATGAGATGTTCAAGAAAGGTGTAGAAGCAAATCAATGTAAGAAACAAGCATTATAGCTTATCCCATAGTTTTGTTAGTTCTAATAATCTCATAGTTGTTTCTAATGGTGAATAAATGGCGTTGTAGCAAGAAAACACATATAGAGGCTTAAACAACACCTATTGATATGAATATGAAGAATCAATGGTTTCATTGACAAGGATTTGGCCATTTTCAAGCTGATTCACATAAAAATAGAGTTCTGAACCATCAGGATACAAATACAAGTGAATCGAAGTGTGGAAGTGTAGTCAAAGGGTGAATCTCTTACAATTGCTTTGAGATGTTCAAGGAAGGTGTAAAAGCAAATCAAAGTAAGAAACAAGCATTATAAACTTATCCCATGGTTTTATTAGTTCTAATAATCTCATAGGAGTTTCTAATGGTGAATAAAGGCGTTGTAGCAAGAAGACACATATAGAGGCTTAAGCAACACCTATTGATGAATATGAAGAATCAATGGTTTTCATTGACAAGGATTTGGCCATTTTAAAGTTGATTCACCTAAAAGCAGTTTTGAACCATCAAGATACAAATAAGAGTGAATCGAAGTGTGGAATTGTAGTCAAAGAGGTGAATCTATTATAACTGCATAGAGATGCTGAAGACAGGTGTAGAAGCAAATCAAAGTAAGAAACAAGCATTATAAACTTATCCCATGGTTTTGTAGTTCTAATAATCTCATAGGAGTTTCTAATGGTGAATACAGGCCGTTGTAGTAAGAAAACACATATAGAGGCTTAAACAACACCCATTGATGTGAATATGAAGAATCAATGGTTTTCATTGACAAGGATTTGGCCATTTTCAAGCTGATTCACCTAAAGCGAGTTTTGAACCATCAAGATACAAATAGGGGTGAATCGAAGTGTGGATGTGTAGTCAAAGAGGTGAATCTCTTCCAACTGCTTTGAGATGTCCAAGAACGGTGTAGAAGCAAATCAAAGTAAGAAACAAGCATTATAAACTTATCCCATAGTTTTGTTAGTTCTAATAATCTCATTGGAGTTTCTAATGGTGAATAAGAGGCGTTGTAGCAAGAAGACACATATAGAGGCTTAAACAACACCTATTGATGTGAATATGAAGAATCAATGGTTTCATTGACAAGGATTTGGCCATTTTCAAGCTGATTCACCTAAAAACAGAGTTCTGAACCATCAGGATACAAATGAGAGTGAATAGAAGTGTTGAAATGTAGTCAAAGGAGGTGAATCTCTTACAACTGCTTTGAGATGTTCAAGGAAGGTGTAGAAGCAAATCAAAGTAAGAAACAAGCATTATAGCTTATCCTATAGTTCTTTTAGTTCTAAACATCTCATAGGAGTTTCTAATGGTGAATAAGGGGCGTTGGAGCAAGAAGACACATATAGAAGCTTAACCAACACCTATTGATGTGAATATGAAGAATCAATGGTTTCATTGACAAGGATTTGGCCATTTTCAAGCTGATTCACCTAAAAACAGAGTTTTGAACCATCAGGATACAAATAAGAGTGAATCGAAGTGTGGAAGTGTAGCCACAGAAGGTGAATCTCTTACAAGTGCTTTAAGATGTTTAAGAAAGGTGTTGAAGCGAATCAAAGTAAGAAACAAGCATTATAGCTTATCCCATAGTTTTGTTAGTTCTAATAATCTCATAGGAGTTTCTAATGGTGAATAAAGGCGTTGTAGCAAGAAAACACATATAGAGGCTTAAACAACACCTATTGATATGAATATGAAGAATCAATGGTTTCATTGACAAGGATTTGGCCATTATCAAGGTGATTCACCTAAAAGCGGAGTTTTGAACCATCGAGGATACAAATAAGAGTGAATCGAAGTGTGGAAGTGTAGTCAAAGAAGGTGAATCTCTTACAACTGCTTTGAGATGTTCAAGGAAGGTGTAAAGCAAATCAAAGTAAGAAACAAGCATTATAAACTTATCCCATGGTTTTGTTAGTTCTAATAATCTCATAGGAGTTTCTAATGGTGAATAAAGGCGTTGTAGCAAGAAAACACATATAGAAAACAACACCTATTGATGTGAATATGAAGAATCAATGGTTTTCATTGGCAAGGATTTGGCCATTTTCAAGCTGATTCACCTAAAAGCAGAGTTTTGAACCATCGGGATACAAATAAGAGTGAATCGAAGTGTGGAAGTGTAGTCAAAGAGGTGAATCTCTTACAATGCTTTGAGATGTTCAAGGAAGGTGTAGAAGCAAATCAAAGTAAGAAACAAGCATTATAACTTATCCCATGGTTTTGTTAGTTCTAATAATCTCATAGGAGTTTCTAATGGTGAATAAAGGGCGTTGTAGCAAGAAACACTATAGAGGGCTTAAACACCTATTGATGTGAATATGAAGAATCAATGGTTTTCATTGACAAGGATTTGGCCATTTTCAAGTTGATTCACCTAAAAGCAGAGTTTCGAACCATCGGGGATACAAATAAAAGTGAATCGAAGTGTGGAGGTGTAGTCAAAAGGTGAATCTCTTACAACTGCTTTGAGATGTTCAAGAAGGTGTAGAAGCAAATCAAAGTAAGAAACAAGCATTATAAGCTTATCCCATAGTTACATTAGTTCTAATAATCTCATAGGAGTTTCTAATGGTGAATAAAGAGGCGTTGTAGCAAGAAGACACATATAGAGGCTTAAACAACACCTATTGATGTGAATATGAAGAATCAATGGTTTCTTTGACAAGGATTTGGCCATTTTCAAGTGATTCACCTAAAAGCGAGTTTTGAACCATCGGGATACAAATAAGAGTGAATCGAAGTGTGGAAGTGTAGTCAAGGAGGTGAATCTCTTACGACTGCTTTGAGATGTTCAGGAAGGTGTAGAAGCAAATCAAAGTAAGAAACAAGCATTATAAGCTTATCCCATGGTTTTATTGGTTCTAATAATCTCATGGAGTTTCTAATGGTGAATAAAGAGGCGTTGTAGCAAGAAGACACATATAGAGGCTTAAGCAACACCTATTGATATGAATATGAAGAATCAATGGTTTCATTGACAAGGATTTGGCCATTTTCAAGCTGATTCACCTAAAAGCAGTTTTGAACCATCGGGATACAAATAAAAGTGAATCGAAGTGTGGAACTGTAGTCAAAGAAGGTGAATCTCTTACAAGCTGCTTTGAGATGTTCAAGGAAAGGTGTAGAAGCAAGTCAAAGTAAGAAACAACCAATATAACTTATCCCATAGTTCTGTTAGTTTTAATAATCTCATAGGAGTTTCAAATGGTGAATAAGGGGCGTTGTAGCAAGAAAACACATATAAAGCAGTTACAACACCTATTGATGTGAATATGAAGAATCAATGGTTTCATTGACAAGGATTTGGCCATTTTCAAGCTGATTCACCTAAAAGCGAGTTTTGAACCATCGGGATACAAATAAGACTGAATCGAAGACTGGAAGTGTAGAAAAAGAAGGTGAATCTCTTACAACTGCCTTGAGATGTCCAAGAAAGGTGTAAAAGCCAATCAATCTAAGAAACAAGCCTTATAGCTTATCCCATGGTTTTGTTAGTTCTACTAATTTCATAGGAGTTTCTAATGGTGAAGAAAGGGCGTTGTAGCAAGAACACATATAGAGGCTTAAAGCAACACCTATTGATGTGAATATGAAGAATCAATGGTTTTCATTGACAAGGATTTGGCCATTTTCAAGCTGATTCACCTAAAAGCGAGTTTTGAACCATCGGGATACAAATAAGGTGAATCGAAGTGTTGAAATGTAGTCAAAGGAATAGGATCTCTTACAACTGCATTGAGATGTTCAAGAAAGGTGTAGAAGCAAATCAATGTAAGAAACAAGCATTATAGCTTATCCCATAGTTTTGTTAGTTCTAATAATCTCATAGTTGTTTCTAATGGTGAATAAATGGCGTTGTAGCAAGAAAACACATATAGAAGCTTAAACAACACCTATTGATATGAATATGAAGAATCAATGGTTTCATTGACAAGGATTTGGCCATTTTCAAGCTGATTCACCTAAAAGCGAGTTTTGAACCATCACGATACAAATAAGAGTGAATCGAAGTGTGGAACTGTAGTCAAAGGAGGTGAATCTCTTACAACTGCTTTGAGATGTTCAAGGAAGGTGTAGAAGCAAATCAAAGTAAGAAACAAGCATCATAGCTTATCCCATAGTTCTGTTAGTTCTAATAATCTCATAGGAGTTTCTAATGGTGAATAAATGGCGTTGTAGCAAGAAAACACATATAGAGGCTTAAACAACACCTATTGATATGAATATGAAGAATCAATGGTTTCATTGACCAGGATTTGGCCATTTTCAAGCTGATTCACCTAAAAGCGAGTTTTGAACCATCGGGATACAAATAAAAGTGAATCGAAGTGTGGAACTGTAGTCAAAGGAGGTGAATCTCTTACAACTGCTTTGAGATGTTCAAGGAAGGTGTAGAAGCAAATCAAAGTAAGAAACAAGCATTATAGCTTATCCCATAGTTCTGTTAGTTCTAAAAATCTCATAGGAGTTTCTAATGGTGAATAAGGGGCGTTGTAGCAAGAAAACACATATAGAGGCTTAAACAACACCTATTGATATGAATATGAAGAATCAATGGTTTCATTGACAAGGAATTGGCCATTTTCAAGCTGATTCACCTAAAAACAGAGTTTTGAACCATCAGGATACAAATAAGGTGAATCGAAGTCTGGAACTGTAGTCAAAGGAGGTGAATCTCTTACAACTGCTTTGAGATGTTCAAGGAAGGTGTAGAAGCAAATCAAAGTAAGAAACAAGCATTATAGCTTATCCCATTGTTTTGTTAGTTCTAAAAATCTCATAGGAGTTTCTAATGGTGAATAAGGGTCGTTGTAGCAAGAAAACACATATAGAGGCTTAAACAACACCTATTGATGTGAATATGAAGAATCAATGGTTTCATTGACAAGGATTTGGCCATTTTCAAGCTGATTCACCTAAAAACAGAGTTCTGAACCATCAGGATACAAATAAAAGTGAATCGAAGTGTGGAAGTGTAGTCAAAGGAGGTGAATCTCTTACAACTGCTTTGAGATGTTCAAGAAAGGTGTAGAAGCAAATCAAAGTAAGAAACAAGCATTATAAACATCCCGTGGTTTTGTTAGTTCTAATAATCTCATAGGAGTTTCTAATGGTGAATAAGAGGCGTTGTAGCAAGAAAACACATATAGAGGCTTAAGCAACACCTATTGATGTGAATATGAAGAATCAATGGTTTCATTGACAAGGATTTGGCCATTTTCAAGCTGATTCACCTAAAAGCAGAGTTTTGAACCATCGGGATACAAATAAGAGTGAATCGAAGTGTGGAAGTGTAGTCAAAGGAGGTGAATCTCTTACAACTGCTTTGAGATGTTCAAGGAAGGTGTAGAAACAAATCAAAGTAAGAAACAAGCATTATAAGCTTATCCCATAGTTTTGTTAGTTCTAAGAATCTCATAGGAGTTTCTAATGGTGAATAAAGAGGCGTTGTAGCAAGAAGACACATATAGAGGCTTAAACAACACCTATTGATGTGAATATGAAGAATCAATGGTTTCATTGACAAGGATTTGGCCATTTTAAGCTGATTCACCTAAAAGCGAGTTTTGAACCATCGAGGATACAAATAAGGTGAATCGAAGTGTGGAAGTGTAGTCAAAGAAGTTGAATCTCTTACAACTGCTTTGAGATGTTCAAGGAAGGTGTAGAAGCAAATCAAAGTAAGAAACAAGCATTTAACTTATCCCATGGTTTTATTAGTTCTAAGAATCTCATAGGAGTTTCTAATGGTGAATAGAGGGGCGTTGTAGCAAGAAGACACATATAGAGGCTTAAGCAACACCTATTGATGTGAATATGAAGAATCAATGGTTTTCATTGACAAGGATTTGGCCATTTTCAAGTGATTCACCTAAAAGCAGAGTTCGAACCATCGGGATACAAATAAGAGTGAATCGAAGTGTGGAACTGTAGTCAAAGGAGGTGAATCTCTTACAACTGCTTTGAGATGTTCAAGGAAGGTCTGAAAGCAAATCAAAGTAAGAAACAAGCATTATAAGCTTATCCCGTGGTTCTATTAGTTCTAAGAATCTCATAGGAGTTTCTAATGGTGAATAAGAGGCGTTGTAGCAAGAAAACACATATAGAGGCTTAACAACACCTATTGATGTGAATATGAAGAATCAATGGTTTCATTGACAAGGATTTGGCCATTTTCAAGCTGATTGACCTAAAAGCAGAGTTTTGAACCATCGGGATACAAATAAGAGTGAATCGAAGTGTGGAAGTGTAGTCAAAGGAGGTGAATCTCTTACGGCTGCTTTGAGATGTTCAAGGAAGGTGTAAAGCAAATCAAAGTAAGAAACAAGCATTATAGCTTATCCCATGGTTCTGTTAGTTCTAATAATCTCATAGGGTTTCTAATGGTGAATAAGAGGCGTTGTAGCAAGAGACACATATAGAAGCTTAACACCTATTGATATGAATATGAAGAATCAATGGTTTCATTGACAAGGAATTGGCCATTTTCAAGCTGATTCACCTAAAAACAGAGTTTTGAACCATCAGGATACAAATAAGGTGAATCGAAGTGTGGAACTGTAGTCAAAGGAGGTGAATCTCTTACAACTGCTTTGAGATGTTCAAGGAAGGTGTAGAAGCAAATCAAAGTAAGAAACAAGCATTATAGCTTATCCCATAGTTCTGTTAGTTCTAAAAATCTCATAGGAGTTTCTAATGGTGAATAAGGGGCGTTGTAGCAAGAAGACACATATAGAGGCTTAAACAACACCTATTGATGTGAATATGAAGAATCAATGGTTTCATTGACAAGGATTTGGCCATTTTAAGGTGATTCACCTAAAAGCGAGTTTTGAACCATCAAGATACAAATCAGAGTGAATCGAAGTGTGGAAGTGTAGTCAAAGAAGGTGAATCTCTTGTAACTGCTTTGAGATGTTCAAGGAAGGTGTAGAAGCAAATCAAAGTAAGAAACAAGCATTATAGCTTATCCCATAGTTTTGTTAGTTCTAATAATCTCATAGGAGTTTCTAATGGTGAATAAGGGGCGTTGTAGCAAGAAGACACATATAGAGACTTAAACAACACCTATTCATGTGAATATGAAGAATCAATGGTTTCATTGACAAGGATTTGGCCATTTTCAAGCTGATTCACCTAAAAGCGAGTTTTGAACCATCGGGGATACAAATAAGTGAATCGAAGTGTGGAAGTGTAGTCAAGGAGGTGAATCTCTTACAACTGCTTTGAGAGGTTCAAGGAAGGTGTAGAAGCAAATCAAGGTTAGAAACAAGCATTATAACTTATCCCATGGTTCTGTTAGTTCTAAGAATCTCATAGGAGTTTCTAATGGTGGATAAGGGGCGTTGTAGCAAGAGACACATATAGAGGCTAAACAACACCTATTGATGTGAATATGAAGAATCAATGGTTTTCATTGACAAGGATTTGGCCATTTTCAAGCTGATTCACTAAAAGCGAGTTTTGAACCATCGGGATACAAATAAAGTGAATCGAAGTGTGGAACTGTAGTCAAAGGAGGTGAATCTCTTACAACTGCTTTGAGATGTTCAAGGAAAGGTGTAGAAGCAAATCAAAGTAAGAAACAAGCATTATAAGCTTATCCCGTGGTTCTATTAGTTCTAAGAATCTCATAGGAGTTTCTAATGGTGAATAAGGGGCGTTGTAGCAAGAAGACACATATAGAGGCTTAAGCAACACCTATTGATGTGAATATGAAGAATCAATGGTTTTCATTGACAAGGATTTGGCCATTTTAAGCTGATTCACCTAAAAACAGAGTGTGGAACCATCCGGATACGAATAAGGTGAATCGAAGTGTGGAGCTGTAGTCAAAGGAGGTGAATCTCTTACAACTGCTTTGAGATGTTCAAGGAAGGTGTAGAAGCAAATCAAAGTAAGAAACAAGCATTATAAGCTTATCCCATGGTTTTGTTAGTTCTAATAATCTCATGGGAGTTTCTAATGGTGAATAAGAGGCGTTGTAGCAAGAAACACGTATAGAGGCTTAAGCAACACCTATTGATGTGAATATGAAGAATCAATGGTTTTCATTGACAAGGATTTGGCCATTTTAAGTTGATTCACCTAAAAGCAGAGTTTTGAACCATCGGGATACAAATAAGAGTGAATCGAAGTGTGGAAGTGTAGTCAAAGGAGGTGAATCTCTTACAACTGCTTTGAGATGTTCAAGAAAGGTGTAGAAGCAAATCAAAGTAAGAAAGCAAGCATTATAATACCCATAGTTTTGTTAGTTCTAATAATCTCATAGGAGTTTCTAATGGTGAATAAGAGGCGTTGTAGCAAGAAGACACATATAGAGGCTTACAACACCTATTGATGTGAATATGAAGAATCAATGGTTTTCATTGACAAGGATTTGGCCATTTTAAGCTGATTCACCTAAAAGCGAGTTGAACCATCGGGGATACAAATAAGGTGAATCGAAGTGTGGAAGTGTAGTCAAGGAGGTGAATCTCTTACAACTGCTTTGAGATG
>CM051389.1:795194-812967 GCA_028015245.1 Cardamine occulta | reverse complement strand
ATAGTTCTGTTAGTTCTAAGAATCTCATAGGAGTTTTTAATGGTGAATTAGGGGGGTTGTAGCAAGAAGACACATATGGAGGTTTAAACAACACCTATTGATGTGAATATAAACAATCAATGGTTTCATTGATAAGGATTTGGCCATTTTCAAGCTTAATAACCTATAAACGGAGTTATGAACCTTTAGGATGCAAAAAAAAGTGAATCGAAGTGTTGAAGTGTAGTCCAAGGCAATGAATCTCTTACAACTGCATTGAGATGTTCAAGAAAGGTGTAGAAGCAAATCAAAGTAAGAAACAATCATTATGGCTTATCCCATAGTTCTGTTAGTTCTATGAATCTCATTGGAGTTTTTAATGGTGAATAAGGGGCGTTGTAGCAAGAAAACACATATGGAGGCTTAAACAACATCTATTCATGTGAATATGAAGAATCAATGGTTTCATTGACAAGGATTTGGCCATTTTTAAGCTTATTCATGATGCGGTCATCAAACCTAGCACCAACCATGAGAGAGATCACATGGAGCAAAGACAAGCCGACGAGACCGAGGAGAGCAAATCAACACTCAAAGGACCAAACAAGTCTCAAGTAAATAAGGAACTCGAACCAAGAACCAATATTGGAGTTCCTCAGGTCATGATGAGATGGATAAAGACATCTTCAAGGACTGTACTCTTTTTCCTTCACTGTGGTTTTATCCCAATGGGTTTTACCGGTAAGGTTTTAACGAGGCAGCAACTTGTTGGTGCAAAAGAGCCCAAGGCTAATTGTTCCAGCTTAACCACCACTTGCATTACATTCTCATCTCATCTAGAGAGCACCTCGAAGTGGAATCAACCAATTATCAGTTCAGATGAAGGAGGTATTGATTTTACAAGTCAGCTGAATTCTAACATAACGGATTTGGACCGATGTACATTAAAAGGTGGATTCCGGCCAGACCAAGAGAAACCGAGCAACGAGGAGACCTGCTATGGAATCTTGACTCAAAATGGAAGCTCTGAGAGTTGGAATCAGGTAAAGAGATGCTTAGAAACAGAAGATATGATTTTTACAAGTCAGGTGAATCTGAACTCACCCGGTTTGGACCTACCTGCACTATTTGGAGGATTACGGCCGAAGAACAAGGAACTAAGTTACAAACCAACTTGGTATGTATTCAGTACTCATCATAGAAGCTCAGTAAATTGGATTCGTACCAAACCGATATCAGATGAGGAAGTTATTCAATTTCTAAACCGGAACACTCTAGACTTGCCTTATATGGAGTCTTGCGGATTTGGGAGTCTTCAATCACATATTTGGCGACCTGGAGACATTCTAAACCAACCAGAGACTCTCCAATACTCCTCTAACTCAGCCAAAACGCAGAGAATCATCTGGATCATCTCAAGAATCAAGTTACTTTATACGAGACCCAAGTTGCCTTATTCGGAACCATGTGAATTTAATTCACAAGGGATTTTCCCCCAACTGTCTAGGCACGAATTTAAGGCTGATTCAATGCACCTGGACGTTCCTAGGCACCACTCCTTCTCACCCAAGCTATCAAGACTCAAGCCATTTCACAACTTACCTTATTTGGCCCGATTGCTTCATAAATTCACCAACGGCCATATTTTCTTTTAATTCTGCGATTTGTTTCTTGTTTTAGACCTTAGGATCATTGTATTCTGAGCCTATAAAAGCTCATCTCGTTCTCCTTGTAAATCACCTTTCAATCAAAATTAATAGAAGTTTTCTTGTTTATCTTTCAAAGCGTTTCTTTGCAAAGATTGTTCTTTTTCTTTAGAATTAAGTGTGTGATTCACTAGTTCTATAGAACCTGCGGATTAGGTTATTTGTGAGATTCAAATAGCTTGTTCGTTCACTGATTGAGAGAGTCAATCACCATAGATTGAGAGAGTCAATCAAAACATCACCCCATCTCTACCTTGAATTCCACCTTCCGCGAGTCTAGGTTTTGGAATCTCTTGATCATCGGATTGATCTCGGCTTAGAAGTGATTCCGTGCCTGTATCATCTGGTATCAGAGCTTCAAAAGCTCATACCCATCAGGTTGTATTCATCCAACCTCTATCCCTTTTAATTTTCTGTTTTGTTGTTTCAATTTTCGTTAAAAAAATCGAAAACATATAAAAATCGTTTTTCTTTCTTTTGTTCTTGTTATTTGCTTCAGTATCTTCCATAAAAACCAAAAGAAAAATTCATTTGCTTCAGTTTGTTATTTGTTTCGATTTTATAATTTAATACCCCATAAAAAGTTTCTGATTTCACAGTTTCAGTTTTTCGTCAATTTTGTTGTGTCAATTTTATAAAATCCATAAAAACTCAAAAAAAATATTTCGTCTTTTTTCTGCTTTAATTAGAGTCTTGAAAACCCAAAAAAAAATTATCCCAGAATTTAGAAGTTTGTTTGGTATTTGTTTGAGAATTAAATCTCAGACATATCAAAAATCGCTTCTGGATTTTGATCTGTTTTGTTTGAGTCGTATAAAATCCGATAATTTCCAAAAAAAATATTTTTCTTTTTTGATTTCGTTAATTTAATCTCTTAAGAAGATTTAGCAAGTGGAATTTCAAATTTTGGAGTCCGTTTAATATTTTTTCGAAGTTGTTTTCCAAACTATGTCCAATTGGCTCAAATTGTCTAAATCGGTTCTTTTAGTTGCTAGAGCTTTGATATTGTGTTGAATCTTTTTTAGGAACCATCTGCCATGGACTATGAATCTGATTTAGAGGATGAAAGAAGTGAGTTTAACACCTCAGAGATCAATTGGGGTGAAGAACTGGACCCCTCATGGAGTGGAGACGAAGGATATGACCCCAACTCATGGGAAGGAGGTGCTGATTCTGAATTCAGTTCTTGGAGAAGGCTATGAACGTAATGAAGAACACTGGGATGATGAGACAGAGTCAGAAAGTGCGCTCTATGAAGAAGAAGACCTCGGATTTACTAGCTCTCAAATCGGTTTAGAGGAAGAAACTAATGTGCGTGATGAAGAAAAAATCAGAATCAAGTTTCCCGTGAAGAAGTTGGCTTTCATGACAGTTTGGAGGATCAACACCACAAATTTGATTTGCAAAACAAATCAAGAGATGAACAGAGGCTCAAGCAACACGCCTATGAAGAAGAGTCAAGTTTTGCTGAAGATGAATCATGCCATGATGAAGAAGAAAACTATGAAGAGACTGGTTCGAACGTGAAAAAGAGGATAGACCATGGTGTGAGATTCCTTACTTCAACCATGAAGATGAGACTGAGTCTCAAAGGTCTCCAGAAGAGTTTGTTGAAGAGGAGGAAGTCAAAAGTGAGGCTGGAAGAGATGATTTTGAAGAAGCCTACATCCAAGAGGATGAAGACATAGCTGAAGAGCCTCGGTACATCCAGTTTTCTGGTCATGAACAAGGACCAGAAGCTTACTTACATTGGGAGAACGATATGGAGAATTGGTTTCGTTCCCAACACATACCTAAGGAAGACATGCTTTCCTATGCCTTAGACACCCTAGTTGGAGACGCACAAGAATGGTGGCAACAAGAAGATTTTTGGCGTCAAAATTCCCAGCCAATCAACACTTGGGGACTACTCAAGCAAAGCATGTACCAGACATTTGTTCCAAAGTCCCTAAACAAGAACTATACTCCAAAGAAGTTCTTATTCCAATCAGCTCCAAAGGAGAGGTCGGTTCCAAAGCAACCATACAGTTCTAAACTGAAGAGAAGGACGACACCAGCACCCATTAAGAGGACTGAGGCCACATTAATCACTCAAGCACAAGAGGAGGAACCAATGGCAAAAGTCGTAGCTCACAAGCAAAGTCCGAGCTCAATGCTTGAACCACACAGTGAACCAAAGCAATGTAAGTCTCCTAAGCTATCTAAATCCAAAGAAATAATCTGTTATAGATGTCATAAGCAAGGTCATTTTGCTGTGACTTGTCCTGAAAGAAACATGATAAACGATATTTCTATAGAATCAAAACTAAGTGCACCGGAGGCAAGCAATGACATTATTGAAGTGAGTTTTGAAAATTACAGTTCTAGGATAATTCTCTTGTCTATGCCAAAGGTTGATGTTGTAGGACATAACAAGAAGCATGAAACTCAAGAAGTGGTAAGAAGAGTGAAACTTGAGAAGAAATATTTAGAAACAACATCCCCACTCAAGTAAGTGATCAATACGAGTTCATTAATTATTGTAAAAATATTATGCTCACTTGTAGTCTCAAGAATGCTATTATAAGTACATTTGTTCCAGATTTAATGCACTTGATTTTTCCATTAAGTTTAAAAGAAAGATCAGGTACCCTAAAGGCGTACAAAACCCAAGAGAAACCACATCGAAATGGAATTTAACCCGGATGAAATGGAGGAACCAGCTGCGTGAATCACATGCCATCTCCAGAGTTCATGGTGTGTTTGCCAGACCCTAACAAACGAGGGATTTCATCGACAACATTCTGATCAAAGAAGAGCCACCCGACGAAAGCATGCTTCAATGAATCACCAACAAACCGAGGTAAGGTTTTAAACCCCCAAAGGAGAATGAACGCTAACTTGCTTTCTCTTAGTGCAGGTAATCAAGTTTTGAGGTCAAAACCTTTTGAAGAGGGAGGGTATGATGCGGTCATCAAACCTAGCACCAACCATGAGAGAGATCACATGGAGCAAAGACAAGCCGACGAGACCGAGGAGAGCAAATCAACACTCAAAGGACCAAACAAGTCTCAAGTAAATAAGGAACTCGAACCAAGAACCAATATTGGAGTTCCTCAGGTCATGATGAGATGGATAAAGACATCTTCAAGGACTGTACTCTTTTTCCTTCACTGTGGTTTTATCCCAATGGGTTTTACCGGTAAGGTTTTAACGAGGCAGCAACTTGTTGGTGCAAAAGAGCCCAAGGCTAATTGTTCCAGCTTAACCACCACTTGCATTACATTCTCATCTCATCTAGAGAGCACCTCGAAGTGGAATCAACCAATTATCAGTTCAGATGAAGGAGGTATTGATTTTACAAGTCAGCTGAATTCTAACATAACGGATTTGGACCGATGTACATTAAAAGGTGGATTCCGGCCAGACCAAGAGAAACCGAGCAACGAGGAGACCTGCTATGGAATCTTGACTCAAAATGGAAGCTCTGAGAGTTGGAATCAGGTAAAGAGATGCTTAGAAACAGAAGATATGATTTTTACAAGTCAGGTGAATCTGAACTCACCCGGTTTGGACCTACCTGCACTATTTGGAGGATTACGGCCGAAGAACAAGGAACTAAGTTACAAACCAACTTGGTATGTATTCAGTACTCATCATAGAAGCTCAGTAAATTGGATTCGTACCAAACCGATATCAGATGAGGAAGTTATTCAATTTCTAAACCGAACACTCTAGACTTGCCTTATATGGAGTCTTGCGGATTTGGGAGTCTTCAATCACATATTTGGCGACCTGGAGACATTCTAAACCAACCAGAGACTCTCCAATACTCCTCTAACTCAGCCAAAACGCAGAGAATCATCTGGATCATCTCAAGAATCAAGTTACTTTATACGAGACCCAAGTTGCCTTATTCGAACCATGTGAATTTAATTCACAAGGGATTTTCCCCAACTGTCTAGGCACGAATTTAAGGCTGATTCAATGCACCTGGACGTTCCTAGGCACCACTCCTTCTCACCCAAGCTATCAAGACTCAAGCCATTTCACAACTTACCTTATTTGGCCCGATTGTTTATAAATTCACAAACGGCCCTATTTTCTTTTAATTCTGAGATTTGTTTCTTGTTTTAGACCTTAGGATCATTGTATTCTGAGCCTATAAAAGCTCATCTCGTTCTCCTTGTAAATCACCTTTCAATCAAAATTAATAGAAGTTTTCTTGTTTATCTTTCAACGCGTTTCTTTGCAAAGATTGTTCTTTTTCTTTAGAATTAAGTGTGTGATTCACTAGTTCTATAGAACCTGCGGATTAGGTTATTTGTGAGATTCAAATAGCTTGTTCGTTCACTGATTGAGAGAGTCAATCACCATAGATTGAGAGAGTCAATCAAAACATCACCCCATCTCTACCTTGAATTCCACCTTCCGCGAGTCTAGGTTTTGGAATCTCTTGATCATCGGATTGATCTCGGCTTAGAAGTGATTCCGTGCCTGTATCAATTCACCTATAAACGGGGTTATGAACCTTCAAGATGCAAAAAAGAGTGAATCGAAGTGTTGAAGTGTAGTCCAAGGCAATGAATCTCTTACAACTGCATTGAGATGTTCAAGAAAGGTGTAGAAGCAAATCAATGTAAGAAACAATCATTATAGCTTATCCCATAGTTCTGTTAGTTCTAAGAATCTCATAGGAGTTTTTAATGGTGAATTAGGGGGGTTGTAGCAAGAAGACACATATGGAGGTTTAAACAACACCTATTGATGTGAATATAAACAATCAATGGTTTCATTGATAAGGATTTGGCCATTTTCAAGCTTAATAACCTATAAACGGAGTTATGAACCTTTAGGATGCAAAAAAGAGTGAATCGAAGTGTTGAAGTGTAGTCCAAGGCAATGAATCTCTTACAACTGCATTGAGATGTTCAAGAAAGGTGTAGAAGCAAATCAAAGTAAGAAACAATCATTATGGCTTATCCCATAGTTCTGTTAGTTCTATGAATCTCATAGGAGTTTTTAATGGTGAATAAGGGGCGTTGTAGCAAGAAAACACATATGGAGGCTTAAACAACATCTATTCATGTGAATATGAAGAATCAATGGTTTCATTGACAAGGATTTGGCCATTTTTAAGCTTATTCACCTATAAACGGGGTTATGAACCTTCAAGATGCAAAAAAGAGTGAATCGAAGTGTTGAAGTGTAGTCCAAGGCAATGAATCTCTTACAACTGCATTGAGATGTTCAAGAAAGGTGTAGAAGCAAATCAAAGTAAGAAACAATCATTATAGCTTATCCCATAGTTCTGTTAGTTCTAAGAATCTCATAGGAGTTTCTAATGGTGAATAAGGGGCGTCGTAGCAAGAAGACACATATGCAGGCTTAAACAACATCTATTCATGTGAATATGAAGAATCAATGGTTTCATTGACAAGGATTTGGCCATTTTTAAGCTTATTCACCTATAAACGGGGTTATGAACCTTCAAGATGCAAAAAAGAGTGAATCGAAGTGTTGAAGTGTAGTCCAAGGCAATGAATCTCTTACAACTGCATTGAGATGTTCAAGAAAGGTGTAGAAGCAAATCAAAGTAAGAAACAATCATTATAGCTTATCCCATAGTTCTGTTAGTTCTAAGAATCTCATAGGAGTTTCTAATGGTGAATACGGGGAGTCGACGCAAGAAGACACATATGCAGGCTTAAACAACATCTATTCATGTGAATATGAAGAATCAATGGTTTCATTGACAAGGATTTGGCCATTTTTAAGCTTATTCACCTATAAACGGGGTTATGAACCTTCAAGATGCAAAAAAGAGTGAATCGAAGTGTTGAAGTGTAGTCCAAGGCAATGAATCTCTTACAACTGCATTGAGATGTTCAAGAAAGGTGTAGAAGCAAATCAATGTAAGAAACAATCATTATAGCTTATCCCATAGTTCTGTTAGTTCTAAGAATCTCATAGGAGTTTTTAATGGTGAATTAGGGGGGTTGTAGCAAGAAGACACATATGGAGGTTTAAACAACACCTATTGATGTGAATATAAACAATCAATGGTTTCATTGATAAGGATTTGGCCATTTTCAAGCTTAATAACCTATAAACGGAGTTATGAACCTTTAGGATGCAAAAAAGAGTGAATCGAAGTGTTGAAGTGTAGTCCAAGGCAATGAATCTCTTACAACTGCATTGAGATGTTCAAGAAAGGTGTAGAAGCAAATCAAAGTAAGAAACAATCATTATGGCTTATCCCATAGTTCTGTTAGTTCTATGAATCTCATAGGAGTTTTTAATGGTGAATAAGGGGCGTCGTAGCAAGAAGACACATATGGAGGCTTAAACAACATCTATTCATGTGAATATGAAGAATCAATGGTTTCATTGACAAGGATTTGGCCATTTTTAAGCTTATTCACTTATAAACGGAGTTATGAACCTTCACGATGCAAATAAGAGTGAATCGAAGTGTTGAAGTGTAGTCCAAGGCAATGAATCTCTTACAACTGCATTGAGATGTTCAAGAAAGGTGTAGAAGCAAATCAAAGTAAGAAACAATCATTATAGCTTATCCCATAGTTCTGTTAGTTCTAAGAATCTCATAGGAGTTTCTAATTGTGAATAAGGGGCGTTGTAGCAAGAAGACACATATGGAGGCTTAAACAACATCTATTCATGAGAATATGAAGAATCAATGGTTTCATTGACAAGGATTTGGCCATTTTTAAGCTTATTCACCTATAAACGGAGTTATGAACCTTCAGGATGCAAAAAAGAGTGAATCGAAGTGTTGAAGTGTAGTCCAAGGCAATGAATCTCTTACAACTGCATTGAGATGTTCAAGAAAGGTGTAGAAGCAAATCAATGTAAGAAACAATCATTATAGCTTATCCCATAGTTCTGTTAGTTCTAAGAATCTCATAGGAGTTTTTAATGGTGAATTAGGGGGGTTGTAGCAAGAAGACACATATGGAGGTTTAAACAACACCTATTGATGTGAATATAAACAATCAATGGTTTCATTGATAAGGATTTGGCCATTTTCAAGCTTAATAACCTATAAACGGAGTTATGAACCTTTAGGATGCAAAAAAGAGTGAATCGAAGTGTTGAAGTGTAGTCCAAGGCAATGAATCTCTTACAACTGCATTGAGATGTTCAAGAAAGGTGTAGAAGCAAATCAAAGTAAGAAACAATCATTATGGCTTATCCCATAGTTCTGTTAGTTCTATGAATCTCATAGGAGTTTTTAATGGTGAATAAGGGGCGTTGTAGCAAGAAGACACATATGGAGGCTTAAACAACATCTATTCATGTGGATATGAAGAATCAATGGTTTCATTGACAAAGATTTGGCCATTTTTAAGCTTATTCACTTATAAACGGAGTTATGAACCTTCACGATGCAAAAAAGAGTGAATCGAATTGTTGAAGTGTAGTCCAAGGCAATGAATCTCTTACAACTGCATTGAGATGTTCAAGAAAGGTGTAGAAGCAAATCAATGAAAGAAACAAGCATTATAGCTTCTCCCATAGTTCTGTCAGTTCTAAGAATCTCATAGGAGTTTCTAATGGTGAATAAGGGGCGTCGTAGCAAGAAGACACATATGGAGGCTTAAACAACATCTATTCATGTGAATATGAAGAATCAATGGTTTCATTGACAAGGATTTGGCCATTTTCAAGCTTATTCACCTATGAACGGAGTTATGAACCTTTAGGATGCAAAAAAGAGTGAATCGAAGTGTTGAAGTGTAGTCCAAGGCAATGAATCTCTTACAACTGCATTGAGATGTTCAAGAAAGGTGTAGAAGCAAATCAAAGTAAGAAACAATCATTATAGCTTATCCCATAGTTCTGTTAGTTCTAAGAATCTCATAGGAGTTTTTAATGGTGAATTAGGGGGGTTGTAGCAAGAAGACACATATGGAGGTTTAAACAACACCTATTGATGTGAATATAAACAATCAATGGTTTCATTGATAAGGATTTGGCCATTTTCAAGCTTAATAACCTATAAACGGAGTTATGAACCTTTAGGATGCAAAAAAGAGTGAATCGAAGTGTTGAAGTGTAGTCCAAGGCAATGAATCTCTTACAACTGCATTGAGATGTTCAAGAAAGGTGTAGAAGCAAATCAATGTAAGAAACAAGCATTATAGCTTATCCCATAGTTCTGTTAGTTCTAAGAATCTCATAGGAGTTTTTAATGGTGAATTAGGGGGGTTGTAGCAAGAAGACACATATGGAGGCTTAAACAACATCTATTCATGTGAATATGAAGAATCAATGGTTTCATTGACAAGGATTTGGCCATTTTTAAGCTTATTCACTTATAAACGGAGTTATGAACCTTCACGATGCAAATAAGAGTGAATCGAAGTGTTGAAGTGTAGTCCAAGGCAATGAATCTCTTACAACTGCATTGAGATGTTCAAGAAAGGTGTAGAAGCAAATCAAAGTAAGAAACAATCATTATAGCTTATCCCATAGTTCTGTTAGTTCTAAGAATCTCATAGGAGTTTCTAATTGTGAATAAGGGGCGTTGTAGCAAGAAGACACATATGGAGGCTTAAACAACATCTATTCATGAGAATATGAAGAATCAATGGTTTCATTGACAAGGATTTGGCCATTTTTAAGCTTATTCACCTATAAACGGAGTTATGAACCTTCAGGATGCAAAAAAGAGTGAATCGAAGTGTTGAAGTGTAGTCCAAGGCAATGAATCTCTTACAACTGCATTGAGATGTTCAAGAAAGGTGTAGAAGCAAATCAATGTAAGAAACAATCATTATAGCTTATCCCATAGTTCTGTTAGTTCTAAGAATCTCATAGGAGTTTTTAATGGTGAATTAGGGGGTTGTAGCAAGAAGACACATATGGAGGTTTAAACAACACCTATTGATGTGAATATAAACAATCAATGGTTTCATTGATAAGGATTTGGCCATTTTCAAGCTTAATAACCTATAAACGGAGTTATGAACCTTTAGGATGCAAAAAAGAGTGAATCAAAGTGTTGAAGTGTAGACCAAGGCAATGAATCTCTTACAACTACATTGAGATGTTCAAGAAAGGTGTAGAAGCAAATCAAAGTAAGAAACAATCATTATGGCTTATCCCATAGTTCTGTTAGTTCTATGAATCTCATAGGAGTTTTTAATGGTGAATAAGGGGCGTTGTAGCAAGAAGACACATATGGAGGCTTAAACAACATCTATTCATGTGAATATGAAGAATCAATGGTTTCATTGACAAGGATTTGGCCATTTTTAAGCTTATTCACTTATAAACGGAGTTATGAACCTTCACGATGCAAAAAAGAGTGAATCGAATTGTTGAAGTGTAGTCCAAGGCAATGAATCTCTTACAACTGCATTGAGATGTTCAAGAAAGGTGTAGAAGCAAATCAATGAAAGAAACAAGCATTATAGCTTCTCCCATAGTTCTGTCAGTTCTAAGAATCTCATAGGAGTTTCTAATGGTGAATAAGGGCGCCGAAAGAAGAAGACACATATGGAGGCTTAAACAACATCTATTCATGTGAATATGAAGAATCAATGGTTTCATTGACAAGGATTTGGCCATTTTCAAGCTTATTCACCTATGAACGGAGTTATGAACCTTTAGGATGCAAAAAAGAGTGAATCGAAGTGTTGAAGTGTAGTCCAAGGCAATGAATCTCTTACAACTGCATTGAGATGTTCAAGAAAGGTGTAGAAGCAAATCAAAGTAAGAAACAATCATTATAGCTTATCCCATAGTTCTGTTAGTTCTAAGAATCTCATAGGAGTTTTTAATGGTGAATTAGGGGGGTTGTAGCAAGAAGACACATATGGAGGTTTAAACAACACCTATTGATGTGAATATAAACAATCAATGGTTTCATTGATAAGGATTTGGCCATTGTAGCAAGAAGACACATATGGAGGCTTAAACAACATCTATTCATGAGAATATGAAGAATCAATGGTTTCATTGACAAGGATTTGGCCATTTTTAAGCTTATTCACCTATAAACGGAGTTATGAACCTTCAGGATGCAAAAAAGAGTGAATCGAAGTGTTGAAGTGTAGTCCAAGGCAATGAATCTCTTACAACTGCATTGAGATGTTCAAGAAAGGTGTAGAAGCAAATCAATGTAAGAAACAATCATTATAGCTTATCCCATAGTTCTGTTAGTTCTAAGAATCTCATAGGAGTTTTTAATGGTGAATTAGGGGGGTTGTAGCAAGAAGACACATATGGAGGTTTAAACAACACCTATTGATGTGAATATAAACAATCAATGGTTTCATTGATAAGGATTTGGCCATTTTCAAGCTTAATAACCTATAAACGGAGTTATGAACCTTTAGGATGCAAAAAAGAGTGAATCGAAGTGTTGAAGTGTAGTCCAAGGCAATGAATCTCTTACAACTGCATTGAGATGTTCAAGAAAGGTGTAGAAGCAAATCAAAGTAAGAAACAATCATTATGGCTTATCCCATAGTTCTGTTAGTTCTATGAATCTCATAGGAGTTTTTAATGGTGAATAAGGGGCGTTGTAGCAAGAAGACACATATGGAGGCTTAAACAACATCTATTCATGTGAATATGAAGAATCAATGGTTTCATTGACAAGGATTTGGCCATTTTTAAGCTTATTCACTTATAAACGGAGTTATGAACCTTCACGATGCAAATAAGAGTGAATCGAAGTGTTGAAGTGTAGTCCAAGGCAATGAATCTCTTACAACTGCATTGAGATGTTCAAGAAAGGTGTAGAAGCAAATCAAAGTAAGAAACAATCATTATAGCTTATCCCATAGTTCTGTTAGTTCTAAGAATCTCATAGGAGTTTCTAATTGTGAATAAGGGGCGTTGTAGCAAGAAGACACATATGGAGGCTTAAACAACATCTATTCATGAGAATATGAAGAATCAATGGTTTCATTGACAAGGATTTGGCCATTTTTAAGCTTATTCACCTATAAACGGAGTTATGAACTTTCAGGATGCAAAAAAGAGTGAATCGAAGTGTTGAAGTGTAGTCCAAGGCAATGAATCTCTTACAACTGCATTGAGATGTTCAAGAAAGGTGTAGAAGCAAATCAATGTAAGAAACAATCATTATAGCTTATCCCATAGTTCTGTTAGTTCTAAGAATCTCATAGGAGTTTTTAATGGTGAATTAGGGGGGTTGTAGCAAGAAGACACATATGGAGGTTTAAACAACACCTATTGATGTGAATATAAACAATCAATGGTTTCATTGATAAGGATTTGGCCATTTTCAAGCTTAATAACCTATAAACGGAGTTATGAACCTTTAGGATGCAAAAAAGAGTGAATCGAAGTGTTGAAGTGTAGTCCAAGGCAATGAATCTCTTACAACTGCATTGAGATGTTCAAGAGGAAGTGTAGAAGCAAATCAAAGTAAGAAACAAACATGACGGCTCAACCCACAGTTCTGGTAGTTCAAAGAATCTCAGAGGAGTTTTTCATAGGGAATAAAGGGCGATGAAGCAAGAAGACGCATATGGAGACTTACACAACATCTATGCATGTGAATATGAAGAATCAATGGTTTCATTGACAAGGCTTTGGCCAATTTTAAGCTTATTCACTTATAAACGGAGTTATGAACCTTCACGATGCAAATAAGAGTGAATCGAAGTGTTGAAGTGTAGTCCAAGGCAATGAATCTCTTACAACTGCATTGAGATGTTCAAGAAAGGTATAAAAATCAATGAAAGAAACAAGCATTATAGCTTCTCCCATAGTTCTAGTTCTAAGAATCTCATAGGAGTTTCTAATGGTGAATAAGGGGCGTCGTAGCAAGAAGACACATATGGAGGCTTAAACAACATCTATTCATGTGAATATGAAGAATCAATGGTTTCATTGACAAGGATTTGGCCATTTTCAAGCTTATTCACCTATGAACGGAGTTATGAACCTTTAGGATGCAAAAAAGAGTGAATCGAAGTGTTGAAGTGTAGTCCAAGGCAATGAATCTCTTACAACTGCATTGAGATGTTCAAGAAAGGTGTAGAAGCAAATCAAAGTAAGAAACAATCATTATAGCTTATCCCATAGTTCTGTTAGTTCTAAGAATCTCATAGGAGTTTTTAATGGTGAATTAGGGGGGTTGTAGCAAGAAGACACATATGGAGGTTTAAACAACACCTATTGATGTGAATATAAACAATCAATGGTTTCATTGGTAAGGATTTGGCCATTTTCAAGCTTAATAACCTATAAACGGAGTTATGAACCTTTAGGATGCAAAAATAGTGAATCGAAGTGTTGAAGTGTAGTCCAAGGCAATGAATCTCTTACAACTGCATTGAGATGTTCAAGAAAGGTGTAGAAGCAAATCAAAGTAAGAAACAATCATTATGGCTTATCCCATAGTTCTCTTAGTTCTAAGAATCTCATAGGAGTTTTTAATGGTGAATTAGGGGGGTTGTAGCAAGAAGACACATATGGAGGCTTAAACAACATCTATTCATGTGGATATGAAGAATCAATGGTTTCATTGACAAAGATTTGGCCATTTTTAAGCTTATTCACTTATAAACGGAGTTATGAACCTTCACGATGCAAAAAAGAGTGAATCGAATTGTTGAAGTGTAGTCCAAGGCAATGAATCTCTTACAACTGCATTGAGATGTTCAAGAAAGGTGTAGAAGCAAATCAATGAAAGAAACAAGCATTATAGCTTCTCCCATAGTTCTGTCAGTTCTAAGAATCTCATAGGAGTTTCTAATGGTGAATAAGGGGCGTCGTAGCAAGAAGACACATATGGAGGCTTAAACAACATCTATTCATGTGAATATGAAGAATCAATGGTTTCATTGACAAGGATTTGGCCATTTTCAAGCTTATTCACCTATGAACGGAGTTATGAACCTTTAGGATGCAAAAAAGAGTGAATCGAAGTGTTGAAGTGTAGTCCAAGGCAATGAATCTCTTACAACTGCATTGAGATGTTCAAGAAAGGTGTAGAAGCAAATCAAAGTAAGAAACAATCATTATAGCTTATCCCATAGTTCTGTTAGTTCTAAGAATCTCATAGGAGTTTTTAATGGTGAATTAGGGGGGTTGTAGCAAGAAGACACATATGGAGGTTTAAACAACACCTATTGATGTGAATATAAACAATCAATGGTTTCATTGATAAGGATTTGGCCATTTTCAAGCTTAATAACCTATAAACGGAGTTATGAACCTTTAGGATGCAAAAAAGAGTGAATCGAAGTGTTGAAGTGTAGTCCAAGGCAATGAATCTCTTACAACTGCATTGAGATGTTCAAGAAAGGTGTAGAAGCAAATCAATGTAAGAAACAATCATTATAGCTTATCCCATAGTTCTCTTAGTTCTAAGAATCTCATAGGAGTTTTTAATGGTGAATTAGGGGGGTTGTAGCAAGAAGACACATATGGAGGTTTAAACAACACCTATTGATGTGAATATAAACAATCAATGGGTTCATTGATAAGGATTTGGCCATTTTCAAGCTTAATAACCTATAAACGGAGTTATGAACCTTTAGGATGCAAAAAAGAGTGAATCGAAGTGTTGAAGTGTAGTCCAAGGCAATGAATCTCTTACAACTGCATTGAGATGTTCAAGAAAGGTGTAGAAGCAAATCAAAGTAAGAAACAATCATTATGGCTTATCCCATAGTTCTGTTAGTTCTATGAATCTCATAGGAGTTTTTAATGGTGAATAAGGGGCGTTGTAGCAAGAAGACACATATGGAGGCTTAAACAACATCTATTCATGTGAATATGAAGAATCAATGGTTTCATTGA
Organism: Cardamine occulta; assembly: GCA_028015245.1. Classification (NCBI taxonomy): domain Eukaryota; kingdom Viridiplantae; phylum Streptophyta; class Magnoliopsida; order Brassicales; family Brassicaceae; genus Cardamine; species Cardamine occulta. The sequence continues at coordinate 797,491 of CM051389.1, read as the reverse complement.
CAAGGATTTGGCCATTTTTAAGCTTATTCACTTATAAACGGAGTTATGAACCTTCACGATGCAAATAAGAGTGAATCAGCTTGAAGTGTAGTCCAAGGCAATGAATCTCTTACAACTGCATTGAGATGTTCAAGAAAGGTGTAGAAGCAAATCAAAGTAAGAAACAATCATTATAGCTTATCCCATAGTTCTGTTAGTTCTAAGAATCTCATAGGAGTTTCTAATGGTGAATAAGGGGCGTCGTAGCAAGAAGACACATATGGAGGCTTAAACAACATCTATTCATGTGAATATGAAGAATCAATGGTTTCATTGACAAGGATTTGGCCATTGTTAAGCTTATTCACCTATAAACGGGGTTATGAACCTTCAAGATGCAAAAAAGAGTGAATCGAAGTGTTGAAGTGTAGTCCAAGGCAATGAATCTCTTACAACTGCATTGAGATGTTCAAGAAAGGTGTAGAAGCAAATCAATGTAAGAAACAAGCATTATAGCTTATCCCATAGTTCTGTTAGTTCTATGAATCTCATAGGAGTTTCTAATGGTGAATAAGGGGCGTCGTAGCAAGAAGACACATATGGAGGCTTAAACAACATCTATTCATGTGAATATGAAGAATCAATGGTTTCATTGACAAGGATTTGGCCATTTTTACGCTTATTCACTTATAAACGGAGTTATGAACCTTCACGATGCAAAATAAGAGTGAATCAAGGAAAAGTCCAAGGCAAAGAATTTATTAAAACTGCTTTAAAGCCTTGACAAGAAAAAAGGTGTAGAAGCAAATCAAAGTAAGAAACAGTCATTATAGCTTATCCCATAGTTCTGTTAGTTCTAAGAATCTCATAGGAGTTTCTAATGGTGAATAAGGGGCGTCATAGCAAGAAGACACATATGGAGGCTTAAACAACATCTATTCATGTGAATATGAGAATCAATGGTTTCATTGACAAGGATTTGGCCATTTTTAAGCTTATTCACTTATAAACGGAGTTATGAACCTTCACGATGCAAATAAGAGTGAATCAAAGTGTTGAAGTGTAGTCCAAGGCAATGAATCTCTTACAACTGCATTGAGATGTTCAAGAAAGGTGTAGAAGCAAATCAAAGTAAGAAACAATCATTATAGCTTATCCCATAGTTCTGTTAGTTCTAAGAATCTCATAGGAGTTTCTAATTGTGAATAAGGGGCATTGTAGCAAGAAGACACATATGGAGGCTTAAACAACATCTATTCATGAGAATATGAAGAATCAATGGTTTCATTGACAAGGATTTGGCCATTGTTAAGCTTATTCACCTATAAACGGAGTTATGAACCTTCAGGATGCAAAAAAGAGTGAATCGAAGTGTTGAAGTGTAGTCCAAGGCAATGAATCTCTTACAACTGCATTGAGATGTTCAAGAAAGGTGTAGAAGCAAATCAATGTAAGAAACAAGCATTATAGCTTATCCCATAGTTCTGTTAGTTCTATGAATCTCATAGGAGTTTCTAATGGTGAATAAGGGGCGTCGTAGCAAGAAGACACATATGGAGGCTTAAACAACATCTATTCATGTGAATATGAAGAATCAATGGTTTCATTGACAAGGATTTGGCCATTTTTAAGCTTATTCACTTATAAACGGAGTTATGAACCTTCACGATGCAAATAAGAGTGAATCGAAGTGTTGAAGTGTAGTCCAAGGCAATGAATCTCTTACAACTGCATTGAGATGTTCAAGAAAGGTGTAGAAGCAAATCAAAGTAAGAAACAATCATTATAGCTTATCCCATAGTTCTGTTAGTTCTAAGAATCTCATAGGAGTTTCTAATTGTGAATAAGGGGCATTGTAGCAAGAAGACACATATGGAGGCTTAAACAACATCTATTCATGAGAATATGAAGAATCAATGGTTTCATTGACAAGGATTTGGCCATTTTTAAGCTTATTCACCTATAAACGGAGTTATGAACCTTCAGGATGCAAAAAAGAGTGAATCGAAGTGTTGAAGTGTAGTCAAAGGCAATGAATCTCTTACAACTGCATTGAGATGTTCAAGAAAGGTGTAGAAGCAAATCAATGTAAGAAACAATCATTATAGCTTATCCCATAGTTCTGTTAGTTCTAAGAATCTCATAGGAGTTTTTAATGGTGAATTAGGGGGATTGTAGCAAGAAGACACATATGGAGGTTTAAACAACACCTATTGATGTGAATATAAACAATCAATGGTTTCATTGATAAGGATTTGGCCATTTTCAAGCTTAATAACCTATAAACGGAGTTATGAACCTTTAGGATGCAAAAAATG
>CM051389.1:779057-795094 GCA_028015245.1 Cardamine occulta | reverse complement strand
AAACAATCATTATAGCTTATCCCATAGTTCTGTTAGTTCTAAGAATCTCATAGGAGTTTTTAATGGTGAATAAGGGCGTCAGCAAGAAGACACATATAGGAGGCTTAAACAACATCTATTCATGTGAATATGAAGAATCAATGGTTTCATTGACAAGGATTTGGCCATTTTCAAGCTTATTCACCTATAAACGGAGTTATGAACCTTCAGGATGCAAAAAAGAGTGAATCACAGTGTTGAAGTGTAGTCCACGGCTATGAATCTCTTACAAAACCGCATTGAGATGTTCAAGAAAGGTGTAAGCAAATCAAAGTAAGAAACAATCATTATAGCTTATCCCATAGTTCTGTTAGTTCTAAGAATCTCATAGGAGCTTTTAATGGTGAATAAGGGCCAGAAGCAAGAAGACACATATAGGAGGCATAAACAACATCTATTCATGCGAATATGAAGAATCAATGGTTTCATTGACAAGGATTTGGCCATTTTTAAGCTTATTCACCTATAAACGGAGTTATGAACCTTCATGATGCAAATAAGAGTGAATCAAGTGTTGAAGTGTAGTCCAAGGCAATGAATCTCTTACAACTGCATTGAGATGTTCAAGAAAGGTGTAGAAGCAAATCAAAGTAAGAAACAATCATTATAGCTTATCCCATAGTTCTGTTAGTTCTAAGAATCTCATAGAGTTTTTAATGGTGAATAAGGGCTAGAGCAAGAAGACACATATGGAGGCTGAAAGAACATCTATTCATGTGAATATGAAGAATCAATGGTTTCATTGACAAGGATTTGGCCATTTTTAAGCTTATTCACCTATAAACGGAGTTATGAACCTTCAGGATGCAAAAAGAGTGAATCAAGTGTCAAGTGTAGTCCAAGGCAATGAATCTCTTACAACCGCATTGAGATGTTCAAGAAAGGTGTAGAAGCAAATCAAAGTAAGAAACAATCATTATAGCTTATCCCATAGTTCTGTTAGTTCTAAGAATCTCATAGGAGTTTTAATGGTGAATAAGGGGCCAGTAAAAGAAGACACATATGGAGGCTTAAACAACATCTATTCATGTGAATATGAATGATCAAGGGTTTCATTGGCAAGGAGCTGGCCATTTGTAAGCTCATTCTAGCATAAACGGAGTTATGAACCTTCACGATGCAAAAAAGAGTGAATCAAGTGTGAAGTGTAGCCCAAGGCAATGAATCTCTTACAACTCGCATTGAGATGTTCAAGAAAGGTGTAGAAGCAAATCAAAGTAAGAAACAAATCATTATAGCTTATCCCATAGTTCTGTTAGTTCTAAGAATCTCATAGGAGTTTTAATGGTGAATAAGGGCGTAGCAAGAAGACACATATGGAGGCTTAAACAACATCTATTCATGTGAATATGAAGAATCAATGGTTTCATTGACAAGGATTTGGCCATTTTAAGCTGATTCACCTATAAACGTAGCTATGAACCGTCAGGATGCGAATAAGAGTGAATCGAAGTGTTGAAGTGTAGTCCAAGGCAATGAATCTCTCACACCTGCATTGAGATGTTCAAGAAAGGTGTAGAAGCAAATCAAAGTAAGAAACAATCATTATAGCTTATCCCATAGTTCTCATAGTTCTAAGAATCTCATAGGAGTTTCTAATGGTGAATAAGGGCGCTGTAGCAGAAGAAAACACATATGGAGGCTTAAACAACATCTATTCATGTGAATATGAAGAATCAATGGTTTCATTGACAAGGATTTGGCCATTTTCAAGCTTATTCACCTATAAACAGAGTTATGATCCTTCAAGATACAAATGAGAGTGAATCAAGTGTCAAGTGTAGTCCAAGGCAATGAATCTCTTTACAACTGCATTGAGATGTTCAAGAAAGGTGTAGAAGCAAATCAAAGTAAGAAACAATCATTATAGCTTATCCCATAGTTCTGTTAGTTCTAAGAATCTCATAGGAGTTTTTAATGGTGAATAAGGGCGTCAGAAAGAAGACACATATGGAGGCTTAAACAACATCTATTCATGTGAATATGAAGAATCAATGGTTTCATTGACAAGGATTTGGCCATTTTTAAGCTTATTCACCTATAAACGGAGTTATGAACGTTCACGATGCAAAAAAGAGTGAATCAAGTGTTGAAGTGTAGTCCAAGGCAATGAATCTCTTACAACCGCATTGAGATGTTCAAGAAAGGTGTAGAAGCAAATCAAAGTAAGAAACAATCATTATAGCTTATCCCATAGTTCTGTTAGTTCTAAGAATCTCATAGGAGTTTTAATGGTGAATAAGGGGGGGGGCTAGAGAAGAAGACACATATGGAGGCTTAAACAACATCTATTCATGTGAATATGAAGAATCAATGGTTTCATTGACAAGGATTTGGCCATTTTAAGCTTATTCACCTATAAACGGAAGTTATGAACCTTCGGATGCAAAAAAGAGTGAATCAAGTGTTGAAGTGTAGTCCAAGGCAATGAATCTCTTACAACTGCATTGAGATGTTCAAGAAAGGTGTAGAAGCAAATCAAAGTAAGAAACAATCATTATAGCTTATCCCATAGTTCGTTAGTTCTAAGAATCTCATAGGAGTTTTTAATGGTGAATAAGGGGTTGAAGCAAGAGGACAGATATGGAGGCTTAAACAACATCTAGTCATGTGACTATGAAGAATCAATGGTTTCATTGACAAGGATTTGGCCATTTTTAAGCTTATTCACCTATAAACGGAGTTATGAACCTTCACGATGCAAATAAGAGTGAATCAAGTGTGAAGTGTAGCCCAAGGCAATGAATCTCTTTACAACCGCATTGAGATGTTCAAGAAAGGTGTAGAAGCAAATCAAAGTAAGAAACAAGCGTTATAGCTTATCCTAGAGTTCTGTTAGTTCTAAGAATCTCATAGGAGTTTCTAATGGTGAATAAGGGCGTGGAAGAAGAAGACACATATGGAGGCTTAAACAACATCTATTCATGTGAATATGAAGCATCACTGGTTGCATTGACAAGGATTTGGCCATTTTGAAGCTTATTCACCTATAAACGGAGTTATGAACCATCACGATGCAAATAAGAGTGAATCAAGTGTTGAAGTGTAGTCCAAGGCAATGAATCTCTTACAACTGCATTGAGATGTTCAAGAAAGGTGTAGAAGCAAATCAAAGTAAGAAACAATCATTATAGCTTATCCCATAGTTCTGTTAGTTCTAAGAATCTCACAGGAGCTTTCTAATGGTGAATTAGAGGGGCTAGCAAAGAAGACACATATGGAGGCTTAAACAACATCTATTCATGTGAATATGAAGAATCAATGGTTTCATTGACAAGGATTTGGCCATTTTTAAGCTTATTCACCTATAAACGGAGTTATGAACCTTCAGGATGCAAAAAGAGTGAATCAAGTGTTGAAGTGTAGCTCCAAGGCAATGAATCTCTTACAACTGCATTGAGATGTTCAAGAAAGGTGTAGAAGCAAATCAATGTAAGAAACAATCATTATAGCTCATCCCCTAGTTCTGTTCGTTCTAAGAATCTCAAGAGTTTTTAATGGTGAATTAGGGGTTGTAGCAAGAAGACACATATGGAGGCTTAAACAACATCTATTGATGTGAATATGAAGAATCAATGGTTTCATTGACAAAGGATTTAGCAATTTTCAAGCTTATTCACCTATAAACGGAGTTATGAACCTTCAGGATACAAAAAAGAGTGAATCAAGTGTTGAAGTGTAGCCCAAGGCAATGAATCTCTTACAACCGCATTGAGATGTTCAAGAAAGGTGTAGAAGCAAATCAAAGTAAGAAACAATCATTATAGCTTATCCCATAGTTCATAGTTCTAAGAATCTCATAGGAGTTTTTAATGGTGAATAAGGGCGCAGAGAAGAAGACACATATGGAGGCTTAAACAACATCTATTCATGTGAATATGAAGAATCAATGGTTTCATTGACAAGGATTTGGCCATTTTTAAGCTTATTCACCTATAAACGGAGTTATGAACCTTCACGATGCAAATAAGAGGGAATCGAAGTGTTGAAGTGTAGTCCAAGGCAACGCATCTCTTACACCCGCATTGAGATGTTCACGAAACGTGTAGAAGTAAATCAAAGTTCGAAACAATCCTTATAGCTTATCCCATAGTTCTGTTAGTTCTAAGACTCTCATAGGAGTTTCTAATTGTGAATAAGGGCGCCAGAAAGAAGACACATATAAAGGCTTAAACAACATCTATTCATGTGAATATGAAGAATCAATGGTTTCATTGACAAGGATTTGGCCATTTTTAAGCTTATTCACCTATAAACGGAGTTATGAACCTTCAGGATGCAAAAAGAGTGAATCAAGTGTTGAAGTGTAGCCCAAGGCAATGAATCTCTTACAACTGCATTGAGATGTTCAAGAAAGGTGTAGAAGCAAATCAATGTAAGAAACAATCATTATAGCTTATCCCATAGTTCTGTTAGTTCTAAGAATCTCATAGGAGTTTTTAATGGTGAATAAAGGGCGTTGTAGCAAGAAGACACATATGGAGGCTTAAACAACATCTATTCATGTGAATATGAAGAATCAATGGTTTCATTGACAAGGATTTGGCCATTTTTAAGCTTATTCACTTATAAACGGAGTTATGAACCTTTAGGATGCAAAAAAGAGTGAATCGAAGTGTTGAAGTGTAGTCCAAGGCAATGAATCTCTTACAACTGCATTGAGATGTTCAAGAAAGGTGTAGAAGCAAATCAAAGTAAGAAACAATCATTATAGCTTATCCCATAGTTCTGTTAGTTCTAAGAATCTCATAGGAGTTTCTAATGGTGAATAAGGGGCGTCGTAGCAAGAAGACACATATGGAGGCTTAAACAACATCTATTCATGTGAATATGAAGAATCAATGGTTTCATTGACAAGGATTTGGCCACTTTTAAGAGTATTCACTTGTAAACGGAGTTATGAACCTTCACGATGCAAATAAGAGTGAATCGAAGTGTTGAAGTGTAGTCCAAGGCAATGAATCTCTTACAACTGCATTGAGATGTTCAAGAAAGGTGTAGAAGCAAATCAAAGTAAGAAACAATCATTATAGCTTATCCCATAGTTCTGTTAGTTCTAAGAATCTCATAGGAGTTTCTAATGGTGAATAAGGGGCGTCGTAGCAAGAAGACACATATGGAGGCTTAAACAACATCTATTCATGTGAATATGAAGAATCAATGGTTTCATTGACAAGGATTTGGCCATTTTCAAGCTGATTCACCTATAAACGGAATTATGAACCTTCAAGATGCAAATAAGAGTGAATAAAAGTGTGGAAGTGTAGTCCAAGGCAATGAATCTCTTACAACTGCATTGAGATGTTCAAGAAAGGTGTAGAAGCAAATCAATGTAAGAAACAATCATTATAGCTTATCCCATAGTTCTGTTAGTTCTAAGAATCTCATAGGAGTTTTTAATGGTGAATAAGGGGTGTTGTAGCAAGAAGACACATATGGAGGCTTAAACAACATCTATTCATGTGAATATGAAGAATCAGCGGTTTCATTGACAAGGATTTGGCCATTTTTAAGCTTATTCACTTATAAACGGAGTTATAAACCTTCACGATGCAAATAAGAGTGAATCGAAGTGTTGAAGTGTAGTCCAAGGCAATGAATCTCTTACAACTGCATTGAGATGTTCAAGAAAGGTGTAGAAGCAAATCAAAGTAAGAAACAATCATTATAGCTTATCCCATAGTTCTGTTAGTTCTAAGAATCTCATAGGAGTTTTAATGGTGAATTAAGGGCAGAAGGAAAGAAGACACATATGGAGGCTTAAACAACATCTATTCATGTGAATATGAAGAATCAATGGTTTCATTGACAAGGATTTGGCCATTTTCAAGCTGATTCACCTATAAACGGAGTTATGAACCTTCACGCTTATAATAAGAGTGAAGCGAAGTGACAAAGTGTAGTCCAAGGCAATGAATCTCTTACAACTGCATTGAGATGTTCAAGAAAGGTGTAGAAGCAAATCAAAGTAAGAAACAATCATTATAGCTTATCCCATAGTTCTGTTAGTTCTTAGAATCTCATAGGAGTTTCTAATGGTGAATATGGAGAGTTGTAGCAAGAAGACACATATGGAGGCTTAAACCACATCTATTCATGTGATTCGGAGGACTCAATGGTTTCATTGCTAACGATTTGCGCCGTTCTACGCTTAATAACCTATGAACGGAGTTATGAACCTTCAGGATGCAAATAAGAGTGAATCAAGTGTTGAAGGTAGTCCAAGGCAATGAATCTCTTACAACTCATTGAGATGTTCAAGAAAGGGTGTAGTAAGCAAATCAATGTAAGAAACAATCATTATAGCTTATCCCATAGTTCTGTTAGTTCTAAGAATCTCATAGGAGTTTCTAATGGTGAATAAGGGCGGGGGAGGAAGAAGACACATATGGAGGCTTAAAACAAATCTATTCATGTGAATATGAAGAATCAATGGTTTCATCGACAAGGATCTGCCCATTTTTAAGCTTATTCACCTATAAACGGAGTTATGAACCTTCAGGATGCAAATAAGAGTGAATCAAGTGTTGAAGTGTAGTCCAAGGCAATGAATCTCTTACAACCGCATTGAGATGTTCAAGAAAGGGTGTAGAAGCAAATCAAAGTAAGAAACAAGCATTATAGCTTATCCCATAGTTCTCATAGTTCTAAGAATCTCTAGAGTTTCTAATGGTGAATAAGGGGCGCTAGCAAGAAGACACATATGGAGGCTTAAACAACATCTATTCATGTGAATACGAACAATCAATGGTTTCATTGACAAGGATTTGGCGGTTTTTGAGCTTATTCACTTATAAACGGAGTTATGAACCTTCACGATGCGAATAAGAGTGAATCAAGTGTTGAAGTGTAGACCAAGGCAATGAATTCTTTACAACCGCATTGAGATGTTCAAGAAAGGTGTAGAAGCAAATCAAAGTAAGAAACAATCATTATAGCTTATCCCATAGTTCTGTTAGTTCTAAGAATCTCATAGGAGTTTTAATGGTGAATAAGGGGCGCCAGCAAGAAGACACATATGGAGGCTTAAACAACATCTATTCATGTGAATATGAAGAATCAATGGTTTCATTGACAAGGATTTGGCCATTTTTAAGCTTATTCACCTATAAACGGAGTTATGAACCTTCAGGATGCAAAAAGGGGTGAATCAGGTGTTGAAGTGTAGTCCAAGGCAATGAATCTCTTACAACCGCATTGAGATGTTCAAGAAAGGTGTAGTAAGCAAATCAAAGTAAGAAACAATCATTATAGCTTATCCCATAGTTCTGTTAGTTCTAAGAATCTCATAGGAGCTTTTAATGGTGAATTAGGGGGCTGAAGCAAGAAGACACATATGGAGGCTTAAACAACATCTATTCATGTGAATATGAAGAATCAATGGTTTCATTGACAAGGATTTGGCCATTTTCAAGCTTATTCACCTATAAACGGAGTTATGAACCTTCAGGATGCAAAAAAGAGTGAATCGAAGTGTTGAAGTGTAGTCCAAGGCAATGAATCTCTTACAACTGCATTGAGATGTTCAAGAAAGGTGTAGAAGCAAATCAAAGTAAGAAACAATCATTATAGCTTATCCCATAGTTCTGTTAGTTCTAAGAATCTCATAGGAGTTTCTAATGGTGAATAAGGGGCGTCGGAGCAAGAAGACACATATGGAGGCTTAAACAACATCTATTCATGTGAATATGAAGAATCAATGGTTTCATTGACAAGGATTTGGCCATTTTTAAGCTTATTCACCTATAAACGGAGTTATGAACCTTCACCATGCAAATAAGAGTGAATCAAGTGTCAAGTGTAGTCCAAGGCAATGAATCTCTTACAACGCATTGAGATGTTCAAGGAAGGTGTAGAAGCAAATCAAAGTAAGAAACAATCATTATAGCTTATCCCATAGTTCTATTAGTTCTAAGAATCTCATAGGAGTTTCTAATGGTGAAAATGGGGAATGGAAGCAAGAAGACACATATGGAGGCTTAAACAACATCTATTCATGTGAATATGAAGAATCAAGGGTTTCATTGACAAGGATTGGGCCATTTTAAGCTTATTCACCTATAAACGGGTGTATGAACCTTCAGGATGCAAAAAACAGTGAATCGAAGTTGAAGTGTAGTCCAAGGCAATGAATCTCTTACAACGTGCATTGAGATGTTCAAGAAAGGTAGAGAAGCAAATCAAAGTAAGAAACAATCATTATAGCTTATCCCATAGTTCTGTTAGTTCTAAGAATCTCATAGGAGTTTTAATGGTGAATAAGGGCGTTGTAGCAAGAAGACACATATGGCGGCTTAAACAACATCTATTCATGTGAATATGAAGAATCAATGGTTTCATTGACAAGGATTTGGCCGTTTTCAGGCTTATTCACCTATAAACGGAGTTATGACCCTTCACGATGCAAATAAGAGTCAATCCAACTGTTGAAGTGTAGCCCAAGGCAATGAGTCTCCTACAACCGCAGTGAGATGTTCAAGAAAGGTGCAGAAGCAAATCAATGTAAGAGACAAGCATTATAGCTTATCCCATAGTTCGTTAGTTCTAAGAATCTCATAGGAGTTTCTAATGGTGAATAAGGGCGCGTAGCAAGAAGACACATATGGAGGCTTAAACAACATCTATTCATGTGAATATGAAGAATCAATGGTTGGATCGACAAACATTTGGCCACTTTTAAGCTTATTCACGTATAAACGGAGTTATGATTCTTCACGAGGCAAAGAAGAGTGAATCAAGTGTTGAAGTGTAGTCCAAGGCAATGAATCTCTTACAACTGCATTGAGATGTTCAAGAAAGGTGTAGAAGCAAATCAAAGTAAGAAACAATCATTATAGCTTATCCCATAGTTCTCGTTAGTTCTAAGAATCTCATAGGAGTTTTAATGGTGAATAAGGGCGCCAGAAAAGAAGACACATATGGAGGCTTAAACAACATCTATTCATGTGAATATGAAGAATCAATGGTTTCATTGACAAGGATTTGGTCATTTTCAAGCTTATTCACCTATAAACGGAGTTATGAACCTTCATGATGCAAATAAGAGTGAATCTAAGTGTAGACCACGGCAATGAACCTCTTACAACTGCATTGAGATGTTCATGAAACTTGTAGAAGCATATTAATGTAAGAAACAATCATTATAGCTTATCCCATAAATCTGTTAGATCTAAGAATCTCATAAGAGTTTCAAATGGTGAATAAGGGGCGCCGTAGCAAGAAGACACATATGGAGGCTTAAACAACATCTATTCATGTGAATATGAAGAAACAATGGGTTCATTGACAAGGATTTGGCCATTTTTAAGCTTATACACCTATAAACGGAGTTATGAACCTTCAGGATGCAAATAAGAGTGAATCGAAGTGTTGAAGTGTAGTCCAAGGCAATGAATCTCTTACAACTGCATTGAGATGTTCAAGAAAGGTGTAGAAGCAAATCAAAGTAAGAAACAATCATTATAGCTTATCCCATTATTCTGTTAGTTCTATGAATCTCATAGGAGTTTTTAATGGTGAATTAGGGGGGTTGTAGCAAGAAGACACATATGGAGGTTTAAACAACACCTATTGATGTGAATATAAACAATCAATGGTTTCATTGATAAGGATTTGGCCATTTTTAAGCTTATTCACTTATAAACGGAGTTATGAACCTTCACGATGCAAATAAGAGTGAATCGAAGTGTTGAAGTGTAGTCCCAGGCAATGAATCTCGTACAACTGCATTGAGATGTTCAAGAAAGGTGTAGAAGTAAATCAAAGTAAGAAACAATCATTATAGCTTATCCCATAGTTCTGTTAGTTCTAAGAATCTCATAGGAGTTTTTAATGGTGAATAAGGGGCGTTGTAGCAAGAAGACACATATGGAGGCTTAAACAACATCTATTCATGTGAATATGAAGAATCAAAGCTTTCATTGACAAAGGATTTGGCCATTTTAAGCTTATTCACCTATAAACGGAGTTATGAACCTTCAGATGCAAAAAGAATGAATCGAAGTGTTAAAGTCAAGGCAATGAATCTCTTACAACTGCATTGAGATGTTCAAGAAAGGTGTAGAAGCAAATCAAAGTAAGAAACAATCATTATAGCTTTTACCATAGTTCTGTTAGTTCTAAGAATCTCTTAGGAGTTTCTAATGGTGAATAAGGGCGTTGAAAAGCAAGAATACACATATTGAAGCTGAAACAACACCTATTGATGTGAATATGAAGAATCAATGGTTTCATTGACAAGGATTTGGCCATTTTCAAGCTGATTCACCTAAAAACGGAGTTATGAACCTTCACGATGCAAATAAGAGTGAATCGAAGTGTTGAAGTGTAGTCCAAGGCAATGAATCTCTTACAACTGCATTGAGATGTTCAAGAAAGGTGTAGAAAGCAAAATCGTAAGAAACAATCATTATAGCTTATCCCATAGTTCTGTTAGTTCTAAGAATCTAATAGAAGTTTCTAATGGTGAATAAGGGGCGTTGTCGCAAGAAGACAAACATGGAGGCTTAAACAAAATCTATTCCTGTGACTATGAAAAATCAATGGTTTTCATTGACAAGGATTTGGCCATTTTAAGCTTATTAACCCATAAACGAAGTTATGAACCTTCAGGATGCCAATAAGAGTAAATCCAAGTGTTGAAGTGTAGTCCAAGGCAATGAATCTCTTACACACGTATTGAGATGTTCAAGAAAGGTGTAGAAGCAAATCAAAGTAAGAAACAATCATTATAGCTTATCCCATAGTTCTGTTAGTTCTAAGAATCTCATAGGAGTTTTAATGGTGAATTATAAAAGGGCAAGAAGACATATATGGAGGCTTAAACAACATCTATTCATGTGAATATGAAGAATCAATGGTTTCATTGACAAGGATTTGGCCATTTTTAAGCTTATTCACCTATAAACGGAGTTATGAACCTTCACGATGCAAATAAGAGTGAATCAAGTGTCAAGTGTAGTCCAAGGCAATGAATCTCTTACAACCGCATTGAGATGTTCAAGAAAGGTGTAGAAGCAAATCAAAGTAAGAAACAATCATTATAGCTTATCCCATAGTTCTGTTAGTTCTAAGAATCTCATAGGAGTTTTAATGGTGAATAAGGGCGCGTAGCAAGAAGACACATATGGAGGCTTAAACAACATCTATTCATGTGAATATGAAGAATCAATGGTTTCATTGACAAGGATTTGGCCATTTTCAAGCTTATTCACCTATAAACGGAGTTATGAACCTTCTAGATGCAAAATAAGAGTGAATCAAGTGTTGAAGTGTAGTCCAAGGCAATGAATCTCTTTACAACCGCATTGAGATGTTCAAGAAAGGTGTAGAAGCAAATCAATGTAAGAAACAATCAGTATAGCTTATCCCATAGTTCGGTTAGTTCTAAGAATCTCATAGGAGTTTTTAATGGTGAATAAGGAGCGTTGTAGCAAGAAGACACATATAGAGGCTAAAACAACATCTATTTATGTGAATATGAAGAATCAATGGATTCCTTGACAAGGAATTGGCCATTTTCAAGCTAATTCACTTATACACGGAGTTATGAACCTTCACGATGCAAATAAGAGTGAATCAAGTGTCAAGGTGTAGTCCAAGGCAATGAATCTCTTACAACTGCATTGAGATGTTCAAGAAAGGTGTAGAAGCAAATCAATGTAAGAAACAAGCATTATAGCTTATCCCATAGTTCTGTTAGTTCTAAGAATCTCATAGGAGTTTCTAATGGTGAATAAGGGGCGTCGTAGCAAGAAGACACATATGGAGGCTTAAACAACATCTATTCATGTGAATATGAAGAATCAATGGTTTCATTGACAAGGATTTGGCCATTTTTAAGCTTATTCACCTATAAACGGAGTTATGAACCTTCACGATGCAAATAAGAGTGAATCGAAGTGTTGAAGTGTAGTCCAAGGCAATGAATCTCTTACAACTGCATTGAGATGTTCAAGAAAGGTGTAGAAGCAAATCAAAGTAAGAAACAATCATTATAGCTTATCCCATAGTTCTGTTAGTTCTAAGAATCTCATCGGAGTTTTTAATGGTGAATAAGGGCGGAGCAAGAAGCCACATATGGAGGCTTAAACAACATCTATTCATGTGAATATGAAGAATCAATGGTTTCATTGACAAGGATTTGGCCATTTTTAAGCTTATTCACCTATAAACGGAGTTATGCAACCTTCAGAAAAAATAAGAGATCAATGTTGAAGTGTAGTCCAAGGCAATGAATCTCTTTACAACAGCAGTGAGATGTTTAAAAAAGGTGTAGAAGCAAATCAATGTAAGAAACAATCATTATAGCTTATCCCATAGTTCTGTTAGTTCTAAGAATCTCATAGGAGTTTTTAATGGTGAATTAGGGCGAAGCAAGCAAGAAGACACATATGGAGGCTTAAACAACATCTATTCATGTGAATATGAAGAATCAATGGTTTCATTGACAAGGATTTGGCCATTTTCAAGCTTATTCACCTATAAACGGAGTTATGAACCTTCAGGATGCAAATAAGAGTGAATCAAGTGTCAAGTGTAGTCCAAGGCAATGAATCTCTTACAACTGCATTGAGATGTTCAAGAAAGGTGTAGAAGCAAATCAAAGTAAGAAACAATCATTATAGCTTATCCCATAGTTCTGTTAGTTCTAAGAATCTCATAGGAGTTTTAATGGTGAATAAGGGCGCGAAGCAAGAAGACACATATGGAGGCTTAAACAACATCTATTCAGTGAATATGAAGAATCAATGGTTTCATTGACAAGGATTTGGCCATTTTAAGCTTATTCACCTATAAACGGAGTTATGAACCTTCAGGATGCAAATAAGAGTGAATCGAAGTGTTGAAGTGTAGTCCAAGGCAATGAATCTCTTACAACTGCATTGAGATGTTCAAGAAAGGGGTAGAAGCAAATCAATGTAAGAAACAAGCATTATAGCTTATCCCATAGTTCTGGCAGTTCTAAAAATCTCATAGGAGTTTTAATGGTGAATTAGGGGCTAGCAAGAAGACACATATGGAGGCTTAAACAACATCTATTCATGTGAATATGAAGAATCAATGGTTTCATTGACAAGGATTTGGCCATTTTCAAGCTTATTCACCTATAAACGGAGTTATGAACCTTCGAGGATGCAAATAAGAGTGAATCAAGTGTGAAGTGTAGTCCAAGGCAATGAATCTCTTACAACCGCATTGAGATGTTCAAGAAAGGTGTAGAAGCAAATCAAAGTAAGAAACAAGCATTATAGCTTATCCCATAGTTCTGTTACTTCTAAGAATCTCATAGGAGTTTCTAATGGTGAATAAGGGGCGTTGTAGCAAGAAGACACATATGGAGGCTTAAACAACATCTATTCATGTGAATATGAAGAATCAATGGTTTCATTGACAAGGATTTGGCCATTTTCAAGCTTATTCACCTATAAACGGAGTTATGAACCTTCACGATGCAAATAAGAGTGAATCGAAGTGTTGAAGTGTAGTCCACGGCAATGAATATCTTACAACTGCATTGAGATGTTCAAGAAAGGTGTAGAAGCAAATCAATGTAAGAAACAAGCATTATAGCTTATCCCATAGTTCTGTTAGTTCTAGGAATCTCATAGGAGTTTCTAATGGTGAAATCGCGGTGTTGTAGCAAGAAGACACATATGGAGGCGTAAACAACATCTATTCATGTGAATATGAAGAATCAATGGTTTCATTGACCAGTATTTGGCCATTTTCAAGCTTATTCACCTATAAACGGAGTTATGAACCTTCGAGGATGCAAATAAGAGTGAATCAAGTGTTGAAGTGTAGTCCAAGGCAATGAATCTCTTACAACCGCATTGAGTTGTTCAAGAAAGGTGTAGAAGCAAATCAAAGTAAGAAACAATCATTATAGCTTATCCCATAGTTCTATAGTTCTAAGAATCTCATAGGAGTTTCTAATGGTGAATAAGGGCCGCTGTAGCAAGAAGACACATATGGAGGCTTAAACAACATCTATTCATGTGAATATGAAGAATCCATGGTTTCATTGACAAGGATTTGGCCATTTTCAAGCTTATTCACCTATAAACAGAGTTATGAACCTTCGTGATGCAAATAAGAGTGAATCAAGTGTTGAAGTGTAGTCCAAGGCAATGAATCTCTTACAACTGCATTGAGATGTTCAAGAAAGGTGTAGAAGCAAATCAATGTAAGAAACAATCATTATAGCTTATCCCATAGTTCTGTTAGTTCTAAGAATCTCATAGGAGCTTTCTAATGGTGAATTAAGGGCGCAGAAGCAAGAAGACACATATGGAGGCTTAAACAACATCTATTAATGTGAATATGAAGAATCAATGGTTTCATTAACAAGGATTTGGCCATTTTCAAGCTTATTCACCTCTATACGGAGATATGAACCTTCAGATGCAAATAAGAGTGAATCAAGTGTTGAAGTGTAGTCCAAGGCAATGAATCTCTTACAACCGCATTGAGATGTTCAAGAAAGGTGTAGAAGCAAATCAAAGTAAGAAACAGTCATTATAGCTTATCCCATAGTACAGTTAGCTCTAAGAATCTCATAGGAGGTCTTAATGTTGGAATAGGGCAGTACTAGCAAGAAGACACATATGCAGGTTTATACAACATCTAGTCATGTGAATATGAAGAGTCAATTGTTTCATTGACAAGGATATGGCCTTTTTAGAGCTTATTCACCTATAAACGGAGTTATGAACCTTCAGGATGTAAAAAAGAGTGAATCAACGTGTTGAAGTGTAGTCCAAGGCAATGAATCTCTTACAACTGCATTGAGATGTTCAAGAAAGGTGTAGAAGCAAATCAATGTAAGAAACAATCATTATAGCTTATCCCATAGTTCTGTTAGTTCTAAGAATCTCATAGGAGTTTCTAATGGTGAATTTGGGAGTTGTAGCAAGAAGACACATATGGAGGCTAAAACAACATCTATTCATGTGAATATGAAGAATCAATGGTTTCATTGACAAGGATTTGGCCATTTTCAAGCTTATTCACCTATAAACGGAGTTATGAACCTTCAGGATGCAAATAAGAGTGAATCAAGTGTTGAAGTGTAGTCCAAGGCAATGAATCTCTTTCAACTGCAATGAGATGTTCAAGAAAGGTGTAGAAGCAAATCAAACTAAGAAACAAGCATTATAGCTTATCCCATAGTTTTGTTAGTTCAAAGAATCTCATAGGAGTTTCTAATGGTGAATATGGGGAGGTTTAGCAAGAAGACACTTATGGAGGTTTAAACAACATCTATTCATGTGAATATGAAGAATCAATGGTTTCATTGACAAGGATTTGGCCATTTTCAAGCTTATTCACCTATAAACGGAGTTATGAACCTTCATGATGCAAATAAGAGTGAATCAAGTGTTGAAGGTAGTCCAAGGCAATGAATCTCTTACAACCGCATTGAGATGTTCAAGAAAGGTGTACAAATCAATGTAAGAAACAAGCATTATAGCTTATCCCATAGTTCTGTTAGTTCTAAGAATCTCATAGGAGATTTTAATGGTGAATAAGGGCGCAGTAGCAAGAAGACACATATAGAGGCTTAAACAACATCTATTCATGTGAATATGAAGAATCAATGGTTTCATTGACAAGGATTTGGCCATTTTTAAGCTTATTCACCTATAAACGAAGTTATGAACCTTCAGAGTGAAAAAAAGAGTGAATCAAGTGTAGAAGTGTAGTCCAAGGCAATGAATCTCTTACAACTGCATTGAGATGTTCAAGAAAGGTGTAGAAGCAAATCAAAGTAAGAAACAATCATTATAGCTTATCCCATAGTTCTGTTAGTTCTAAGAATCTCATAGGAGTTTTTAATGGTGAATTAGGGGGGTTGTAGCAAGAAGACACATATGGAGGCTTAAACAACACCTATTCATGTGAATATGAAGAATCAATGGTTTCATTGACAAGGATTTGGCCATTTTCAAGCTTATTCACCTATAAACGGAGTTATGAACCTTCAGGATGCAAAT
>CM051389.1:698049-778957 GCA_028015245.1 Cardamine occulta | reverse complement strand
CAATGAATCTCTTACAACTGCATTGAGATGTTCAAGAAAGGTGTAAAGCAAATCAAAGTAAGAAAGCAATCATTATATCTTATCCCATGGATTCACATTGGTTCTATAAGAATCTCATAGGAGTTTGATAATTGAATAAGAGCGTCGTAGCAAGAAGAACATATGAGGCTTAAACAACATCTATTCATGTGAATTATGAAGAATCAATGGTTTCGTTGCCGAGGATTTAGCCATTTTAAAAGCTTATTCACCTATCCGCGGAGTTATGAACCTTTAGGATGCAAAAAAGAGTAGAATCCGGAAGTGTTGGAGAGTGTAGTCGAGAGCCAATGAATCTCTTACAACTGCATTGAGATGTTCAAGAAAGGTGTAGAACAAATCAATGTAAAAAGCAAGGATTATAAAACACATCCCATGAATTCACATTAGTTCTAAGAATCTCATAGGGTTTAGCAGGGTGAATAAAACGTCGTAGCAAGAAGACACATATGAGGCTTAAACAACATCTATTCATGTGAATATGAAGAATCCAATGGTTTCCGTGAAAGGCAAGGTTTGGCCATTTTAAGCTTATTCACCTATAAGCGGAGTTATGAACCTTCGGGATCTGAAAACCCAAGTGAATCCCCGAAGTGTTGAAGTGTAGTCGAGAGCAATGAATCTCTCACCTAGCTGCATTGAGATGTTCAAGAAAGGAGTAGAAGCAAATAAATGTAAGAAACAAGCGATATAAGTTATCCCATAGTTCGGTTAGTTCTAGGAATCTCATGGGAGTTTCTAATGGTGAATAAAGGGAGCGTCCATGCCGCAAGAAGAACGTATCGAGTCCAAGCAATAATCTATTAAATGTGAATATGAAGAATCAATGGTTTCATTGACAAGGATTTAGCCATTTTAAACTTATTCACCTATGAGCGGAGTTATGAACCTTTAGGATGCAAAAAGAGTTAATCGAGAGTGTTGAAGTGTAATCGAGCAATGAATCTCTTACAGCAGCATTGAGATGATGTTTTCAAGAAAGGTGTAAAGCGAAATCAAGGAAAGTAA
This sequence comes from Cardamine occulta, assembly GCA_028015245.1. Taxonomy (NCBI): domain Eukaryota; kingdom Viridiplantae; phylum Streptophyta; class Magnoliopsida; order Brassicales; family Brassicaceae; genus Cardamine; species Cardamine occulta. Next base: position 777,910 of record CM051389.1, on the reverse strand, counting down.
AGCAATCCGTATAGCTTATCCACATGGATTACGTGGATTACATGAATCTCATAAGAGTTTTTAATGGTAAATTAAGAGTTGTAGCAAGAGGCATATGGAGGTTTAAACAACTTGCCTATTGGTATCTTAATATAAACAATTAATGGTTTCATTGATAAGGCTTTGGCCTTTTTGACTTAACAACCTACTCATGTGAGTTATAGACCTTTAGGATCGCAGGGAAGAGTGAATCGAAGTGTTGAAGTGTAGTCAAGGCAATGAATCTCTTACAGCTGCATTGAGATGTTCCCAAGAAAGGTGTAGAAGAAACCGTCAAAGTAAGAAACAATCATTGTAAACTTATCCATAGTTCTGTTAGTTCTATGAATCTCGTAGGAGTTTTTAATGAATAAGACGTTGTAGCAAGAAGACACATATGGAGGCTTAAACAACATCTATTCATGAGAATATGAAAGATCAATGGTTTCATTGACAAGGATTTTGGCCATTTTAAACTTATTCACCTATAAGCGGAGTTATGAACCTTCAGGATCCCTCTGAAAGTGAATGAAGTGTTGAAGTGTGAGTAAAAGGTAATGAATCTCTTACAAGCGCATTGAGATGTTCAAGAAAGGTGTAAAACAAATCAATGTCAAACAATGTTATAAGCTTATCCCATAGTTCTGTTAGTTCTACTTATGAATCTCATAGGAGTTTTAATAGTGAATAAGAATTTGTAAGCGAAGACACATATGAGGCTTAAAAGCAACATCTATTAAATGTGAATATGAAAGAATCAATGGTTTCATTGACAAGGATTTGGCCATTTCAAGCTTATTCACCTATGAGCAGAGTTATGAACCTTTAGGATGCAAAGAAGAGTTAATCGTAGTGTTGAAATTGTAGTCCAAGGCAATGAATCTCTTACAAGCTGCATTGAGATGTTCAAGAAAGGTGTAGAAGCCGAATCAAAGTAAAAGCAATCATTATAAACAATCCACATGGATTACATTAGTCCTATGAATCTCATAAGAGTTTTTAAAGGTAAATTAGGGGGGTTGTAGCAAGAAGACCCGATGTAGGTTTACAACACTTTTTATTGATGTGAATATAAAGCAATCGATGGTTTCATTGATAAGTTTGGCCATTTCAAAGCAATAACCTATAAGCGGAGTTATGAACCTTTAGGATGCAAAAAAAGAGTGAATCGAAGTGTTGAAGTGTAGTCAAGGCAATGAATCTCTTACAATTTGCATTGAGATGTTCCGGAAAGGTGTAGAAGCAAATCAAAGTAAGAAAGCAATCCGTATGAAACCCATACCATGGATTACATTAGTTCTATGAATCTCATAGGAGTTTTTAATGGTGAATAAGGAAATTTATGACAAAGAAGACACGTATGGAGAAGCTTAAACAACATCTATTCATGAGAATATGAAGAATCAATGGTTTCATTGACAAGGATTTGGCCATTTTGAAAAACGATTTACGCTATAAGCGAAGTTATGAACGCTTTAGGATCTGAAAAAAGAGTGAATCGAAGTGTTGAGAGTGTAGTCGAGGCAAATGAATCTCTTTACAACTGCATTGAGATGTTCAAGAAAATTGAAAGCAAATCAAAGATGAAACAATCATTATAGCTTATCCCGTAGTCTATTGGATTCACAGAATCCTGTAGGAGTTCCTAATTGTGAATAAAAGAGCGTTGTGGCGAAGGAAGACACATATGGAGGTTTAAACAACAGCTGTGATGTGAATATAAACAATCAATGGTTTCACCATTATTCAGAGTTTGGCCATTTTCAAGCGAATAACCTATAAGCGGAGTTATGAACCTTTAGGATCCCTCTGAAAGTGAATGAAGTGTTGAAGTATTGATCGAGCAATGAATCTCTTACAACTGCATTGAGATGTTCAAGAAAGGTGTAAGAAGCAAATGAAAAGTAAGAAACGGGTGTTGCCAAACGGATCCCATAGTTCTGTTAGTTCTATGAATCTCATAGGAGTTTTAATGGGTGAATAAAGGAAATGTTGTAGCGGAAAAGACATATGGAGGCTTAAAACGACATCGATACGTGAGAATATGAAGAATCAATGGTTTCATTAACAAGGATTTGGCCATTTTTAAACAAATTCACCTATAAGCGGAATTATGAACCTTGAGGATGCAAAAAAAGTGAATCGAGAGTGTTGGGAAGTATAGTCAAGGTAATGAATCTCTTACAAGCGCATTGAGATGTTCAAGAAAGGTGTAGAAGCAAATCAAAAGTAAGCACAATCATTATAAGCTTATCCCGTTGTTCCTGTTAATTCTAAGAATCTCATAGGGTTTTAATGGTGAATTAGGAGTTGTAGCAAGAGGAGCAAATGGAGGTTTAAACTGACACCTGTTGATGTGAATATAAACAATCAATGGATTTCATTGATAAGGATTTGGCCATTTTCAAACAAAGCAACCTATAAGCGGGGTTATGAACCTTTAGAATGCAAAGAAGAGTGAATCCGAAGTGTTGAAGTGTAGTCCCAAGAGCGGCGAATGTACTTCTGGCTACATTGAGATGTTCAAGAAAGGTGTAGAAGCAAATCAAAGTAAGGAAAACAATCATTATAGAAACTATCCCATGGATTACATTAGTTCTATGAATCTCATAGGAGTTTTTAATGGTGAATAAGGAGGCGTTGTAGCAAGAAGACACATATGGAAGCTTCCCCATGACGTCAGTATTATGAATATGAAAAGAATCAAATGGTTTCATTGACAAGGATTTATGCCATTTTCAAGCTTATTCACAAATAGGCAGAGTTATAGACCTTTAGGATGCTCCGAAGAGTTAATCGAAGTGTTGAAGTGTAGTCCAGAGCAATGGTCTCTTACAACTGCATTGAGATGTTCAAGAAAGGTGTAGAAGCGAAATCGAAAGTACGAAGCAATCATTATAAGCCGAACCCATGGATTACATTAGTTCTATGAATCTCGTAGGAGTTTTAATGGTAAAATTAGGGGGTTGTAGCAAGAAGACACATATGGAGGTTTTAAATAGCACCTATTGATGTAACAGATATAAACAATCAATGGTTTCATTGATAAGTTTAGCCATTTTTAAAGCCTAATAACTTTATAAGCGGAGTTATGAACCTTTAGGATGCAAAAAAGAAATTAGTCGAAGTGTTGAAATTGTGATCCAGGCAATGAATCTCTTACCATTTGCATTGAAGTGTTCAAGAAAGGTGCAAAGCAAATCAAAGTAAGAAAACAATCATTATGAAGCTTATCATGGTTCTGTTAGTTCTATGAATCTCGCAGAGGAGTTTTAATGGTGAATAAGGCGTTGTAGCCGAAGACACCGATGGAGGCCTGCGCATGACGTCTATTCATGAGAATATGAAGAATCAATGGTTTCATTGACAAGGATTTGGCCATTTTGCAAAGCTTATTCACCTATAAACAGGAGTTATGAACCCGGGATCCCAAAAAGAGTGAATCGAAGTGTTGAAGTGTAGTCGAGCAATGAATCTCTTAAAACTGCATTGAGGATGTTCATGAAACGTGTAGAAGCAAATCAAAGTAAGAACAATCATTATAGCTTATCCCATAGTTCTGTTAGTTCTATGAATCTCAGTAGGAGTTTTTAATGGTGAATAATAGAAGGTTGTAGCTTAAACACATATGGAGGCTTGCGAACAACATCTATTCATGTGAATATCAAGAATCAATAGTTTCATTGACAAGGATTTGGCCATTTTCGAGGATTCACCTATAAACCCAGTTCAAGAACCCGGGATGCAAAGAAGAGTGAATCGAGAGTGTTGAAGTGTAGTCGAGGCAATGAATCTCTTTTAAGTTGCATTGAGATGTTCAAGAAAGGTGTAGAAGTGAATCAATGTGATACAAGCATTTAGCTTATCCCATAGTTCTTTTAGTTCTAAGAATCTCCTACGGAGTTTTAACGCGTGCTAATAAAGGGGCGTCGTAGCAAGTAAGACACATATGGAGGCTTAAACAACACTATTATGTGAATATGCAGGAATCAATGGTTTCGCCGATAAGGATTTGGCCATTTTTCGAAGCATTCACCTATGAACGGAGTTATGAACCTTTAGGATGCAAAAAGAGTCAATCGAAGTGTTGAGAGTGTAGTCCAAGGCAATGAATCTCTTAAACTGCATTGAGATGTTCAGAAGGTGTAGAAGCAATCAAAGTAGAAAGCAATCATTATAGCTTTATCCATAGTTATGTTAGTTCTTAACTCTGGTAGGAGTTTCTAATGGTGAATAAAGAACGTCGTACAAGAAGACACATATGGAGGCTTAAATCAACATCTATTCATGTGAATATGAAGAATCAATGGTTTCATTGACACATCATTTAGCCTTTTTAAAGCTTATTCTACCCATAAACGGGAGTTATGAACGCTTTTAGGATGCAAAAAAGAGTGAATCGAGAGTGTTGAAGTGTAGTCCAGGCAATGAATCTCTTACAAGCTCCATTGGAAGATGTTCTTAGAAGGTATAGAAGCAAATCAATGTATGAAACCAATCATTATAAGCTTATCCCATAGTTCTGTTAGTTCTATGAATCTCCTAGGAAAGTTTCGAACGGTGAATTAGGGGGTAGTAGCAAGAAGAGAACTTATACGAGGTTTTAAAAGCAACATCTATTCGTGTGGTTGTGAAGAATCAATCGTTTCATGGCTCTGACAAGGATTTGGCCATTTTAAAGCTTATTACACCCAGTAAACGGGTTATGGACCTTCAGGATGCAAAAAAAGAGTGAATCGAAGTGTTGAAGTGTAATCAAGGCAATGAATCTCTTACAAGCGCATTGGTGATGTTCAAGAAAGGTGTAAAGAGCAAATAAATGTAAGAAACAAAAGCCATTCTGAACTTATCCCATAGTTATGTTGGTTGCAAGAATCTCATAGGAGTTTCTAATGGTGAATAACGGCGTCATAGCAAGAAGACACAGTATGGAGGCTTAACTAACATCTATTCATGTGAATATCAAGAATCCAATGGTTTCATTGACAAGGATTTGGCCATTTTCAAGCTTATTCAAGCCTGTAAGCGGATCTTATGAACCTTTGGGATGCAAAAAAGAGTTAATCGAGTGTTGAAGTGTAGTCCAGGCACTGAATTTCTTACAACTTTATTGAGATGTTCGTAAAAGGTGTGAGAAGCAAATCAAAGTAAGAAAGCAATCATTATAGCTTATCCCAGTAAGTTCCGTTAGTTCCAGTGAATCTTATAGGAGCCTCTAATGGTGAATAAGTGGGTACGCGTGAAGAAGACACATATGGAGGCTTAAACAACATCTATTCATGTGAATATGAAGAATCATGGTTTCATTGACAAAGGATTTGGCCATTTTAAGCTTATTCACCTATAAACTGAGTTATGAACCTTCAGGATGCAAAAAAGAGTGAATCGAAGTGTTGAAGTGTAGTCCAAGGCATTGAATCTCTTACAACTGCATTGAGATATTCAAGAAAAGTGTAAAGCAAATCAATGTAAGAAACAAGCATTATAGCTTATCCCATATTCTGTTAGTTCTAAGAATCTCATAGGAGTTTCTAACGGTGAATAAGGGGTTATCAGACAAGAAGACACATTGGAGGCTTAAACAACATCTATTCGTGTGAATATGAAGAATCAATGGTTTCATTGACAGCGATTTGGCCATTTTCAAGCTTATTCACCTACTACCGGAGTTATATGAACCTTCGGGATGCAAAACGAGTGAAGCGAAGTGTTGAAGTGTAGTCCAAGGCAATGAATCTCTTACAACTGCATTGAGATGTTCAAAAAAGGTGTAGAAGCAAATCAATGTAATAAACAAGCATTATAGCTTATCCCATAGTTCTGTTAGTTCTAAGAATCTCATAGGAGTTTCTAATGGTGAATAAGGGGCGTCGTAGCAAGAAGACACATATGGAGGCTTAAACAACATCTATTCATGTGAATATGAAGAATCAATGGTTTCATTGACAAGGATTTAGCCATTTTCAAGCTTATTCACCTATGAGCAGAGTTATGAACCTTTAGGATGCAAAAAGAGTGAATCGAGGTGTTGGAAGTGTAGTCCAAGGCAATGAATCTCTTACAACCTGCATTGAGATGTTCAAGAAAGGTGTGGAAGCAAATCAAAGTAAGAAACAATCATTATAGCTATCCATAGTTCTGATTAGTTCTATGAATCTTATAGGAGTTTCTAATGGTGAATTAGGGTTGTAGCAAGAAGACACATATGGAGGTTTAAACAACACCTATTAATGTGAATATGAAGAATTAATGGTTTCATTGATAAAGATTTGCCATTTTCAAGCTTATCTCACCTATAAACGGAGTTATGAACCTTTAGGATGCAAAAAAGAGTGAATCGAAGTGTTGGAAGTGTAGTCAAGCAATGAATCTCTTACAACCGCATTGAGATGTTCAAGAAAAGTGTAGAAGCAAATCAAAGTAAGAAACAATCATTATAAGCTTATCCTAGAGATTACGTTGGTTTATGAATCTCATAGGAGTTTTAATGGTGAATAAGGGGTTGTAGCAAGAAGACACATATGGAGGCTTAACAACATCTATTCATGTGAATATGAAGAATCAATGGTTTCATTGACAAAAGGATTTGGCCATTTTTAAAGCTTATTCACCTATAAACGGAGTTATGAACCTTCAGGATGCAAAAAGAGTGAATCAAAGTGTTGAGTGGTAGTCAAGGCAATCAATCTCTTACAAACTGCATTGAGATGTTCAAGAAAGGTGTAGAAGCAAATCAATGTAAAGAAACAAGCATTATAGCTTATCCATAGTTCTGTTAGTTCTAAGAATCTGATGGGAGTTTCTAATGGTGAATAAGGGGCGTTGTAGCGAGAAGACACATATGGAGGCTTACACAACATCTATTCATGGGAATATGAAGAATCAATGGTTTCATTAACAAGGATTTGGGCATTTTCAAGCTTATTCACCTATAAACGGAGCTATGAACCTTCAGGATGGCACACAAGAGTTAATCGACGTGTTGAAGTGTATTCAAGGCAACAATCTCTTACAACTGCATGAGATGTTCAAGAAAGGTGTAGAAGCTAAATCCAACGTAGAAAGCAATCATTATAGCTTATCCCATAGTTCTGTTAGTTCTATGAATCTCATAGAGTTTCTAATGGTGAATAAGGGGGTTGTAGCAAGAAGACACATATGGAGGCTTAAACAACACCTATTGATGTGAATATACCGCAATCAATGGTTTCATTGATAAGGATTTGGCCATTTTCAAGCTTATTCACCTATAAACGGAGTTATGAACCTTTAGGATGCAAAAAAGAGTGAATCGAAGTGTTGAAGTGTAGTCAAGGCAATGAATCTCTTACAACTGCATTCAGATGTTCAAGAAAGGTGTAGAAGCAAATCAAGTAAGATACAATCATTATAGCTTATCCCATAGTTCTCTTAGTTCTATGAATCTCATAGGAGTTTTTATGGTGAATAAGAGGCGTTGTAGCAAGACACATATGGAGGCTTAAAGCAACATCTATTCATGTGAATATGAAGAATCAATGGTTTCATTGACAAGGATTTGGCCATTTTCAAGCCTATTCACCTATAAACGGAGTTATAAACCTTTAGGATGCAAAAAGAGTGAATCGAAGTGTTGAAGTGTAGTCCAAGCAATGAATCTCTTACAACTGCATTGAGATGTTCAAGAAAGGTGTAAAGCAAATCAAAGTAAGAAACAATCATTATAGCTTATCCCATAGTTCTATTGGTTCTAAGAATCTCATAGGAGTTTTAATGGTAAATAAGGGCCGTTGTGCAAGAAGACACATATGGAGGTTAAACAACACTCTATTCATGTGAATATGAAGAATCAATGGTTTCATTGAAAAGGAATTCGCCATTTTCAAGCCTATTCACCTATCAACGGAGTTATGAACCTTTTGGATGCAAAAAAGAGTTTAATCAAAGTGTTGCCAAGTGTAAGTCAAGGCAATGAATCTCTTACAACTGCATTGAGCTGTTCCAGAATGGTGTAGAAGCGAATCAAAGTAAGAAACAATCATTATAGTCTATCCATAGTTCTGTTAGTTCTATGAATCTCATAGGAGTTTTAATGGTGAATAAGGGCGTTGTAGCAAAAAACACATACGGAGGCTTAAACAACATCTATTCATGTGAATATGAAGAATCAATGGGTTTTCATTGACAAGTGATTTGGCCATTTTCGAAGCTTTATTCACCTATGAACGGAGTTATGAACCTTCGGGATGCAAAAAGAGTGAATCGAAGTGTGGAAGTGTAGTCAAGGCAATCAATCTCTTACAACTGCATTGAGATGTTCAAGAAGGTGTAGTAGTAAATCAAAGTAAACAATCATTAAGCTTATCCCATTGTTCCGTTAGTTCTAAGAATCTCATAGGGTTTTAATGGTGAATTAAGGGTTGTAGCAAGAAGACACATATGGAGGCTTAAACAACATCTATTTATGTGAATATGAAGAATCAATGGTTTCATTGACAAGGATTTTGCTATTTTCAAGCTTATTCACCTACTCACTGGAGTTAAGGGAACCTTTTGGATGCAAAAAAGAGTGAATCGAAGTGTTAAAGTGTAGTCCAAGGCACTGAATCTCTTACAACTGCATTGAGATGTTCAAGAAAGGTGTAGAAGCAAATCAAAGTAAGAAACAATCATTATAGCTTATCCCATAGTTCTGTTAGTTCTATGAATCTCATAAGAGTTTTGGGAGTTGTAGCAAGAAGACACATATGGAGGCTGAAACAACATCTATTCATATGAATATGAAGAATCAATGGTTTCATTGACAAGGATTTGGCCATTTTCAAGCTTATTCACCTATGAACGGGGTTAATGAACCTTTAGGATGCAAAGAGTCGAATCAAGTGTTAAAGTGTAGCCAGGCACTGAATCTCTTACAACTGCATTGGAGATGTTCAAGAAAGGTAGAAGCAAATCAAAGTATGAAACAATCATTATAGCTTATCCCATAGTTCTGTTAGTTCTACGAATCTCATAGGAGTTTTTAATGGTGAATAAGGGGATTGTAGCAAAGAAGACACATATGGAGGCTTAAAGCAACACCTATGGGATGTGAATTGAAGAATCAATGGTTTCATTGATAAGGATTTGGCCATTTTCAAGCTTATTCACCTATAAACGGAGTTATGAAACCTTCAGGATGCAAAAAGAGTGAATCGAGTGTTGAAGTGTAATCAAGGCATTGAATCTCTTACAACGCGCATTGAGATGTTCAAGAAAGGTGTAGAAGCAAATCAAAGTAAGAACAAGCATTATAAGCTTATCCCATAGTTCTGTTAGTTCTGAATCTCATAGGAGTTTTAATGGTGAATAAGGGCGTTGTAGCAAAGAAGACACATATGGAGGTTAACAACATCTATTAATGTGAATATGAAGAATCAATGGTTTTCATTGACAAAGGTTGGCCATTTAAAAGCTTATTCACCTATAAAACGGAGTTATAAACCTTCAGGATGCAAAAAAGAGTGAATCGAAGTGTTGAAGTGTAGTCCATGCAATGAATCTCTTACAATTGCATTGAGATGTTCAAGAAAGCGTGTAGGCAATCAAGTAAAAAACAATCATTATAGCTTATCCCATGGTTCTGTTAGTTCTATGGATCTCTTAGGAGTTTCTAATGGTGAATAAGGGCGTTGTAGCAAGAAGACACATATGGAGGCTAAACAACATCTATTCATGTGAATATGAAGAATCAATGGTTTCATTGACAAGATTTGGCCATTTTGAAGCTTATTCACCTATAAACTAGAGTTATGAACCTTCAGGATGCAAAAAGAGTGAATCGAGTGTTGAAGTGTAGTCCAAGGCAATGAATCTCTTACAAGTGCATTGAGATGTTCAAGAAAGGTGTAGAAGCAAATCAAAGTAAGAAACAAACATTATAGCTTATCCCATAGTTCTGTTAGTTCTAAGACTCTGATAGGAGTTTCTAATGGTGAATAAGGGCGTTGTAGGAAGACACATATGGAGGCTTAAACAACAGCTATTCATGTGAATATGAAGAATCAATGGTTTCATTGACAAGGATTTGGCCTTTTTAAGCCATTCACCTATAAACGGAGTTATGAACCTTTAGGATGCAAAAAGAGTGAATCGAAGTGTTGAAGTGTAGTCCAGGCAATGATCTCTCACAACTGCCTTGAGATGTTCAAGAAAGGTGTAAAGCAAATCAAAGTAAGAAACAATCATTATAGCTTTATCCCATAGTTCGTTAGTTCTAAGAATCTTATAGGAGTTTCTAATGGTGAATAAGGCGTTGTAGCAAGAAGACACATATGGAGGTTAAACAACACCTATTGATGTGAATATGCACAATCAATGGTTTCATTGATAAGGATTTGGCCATTTCCAAGCGTATTTACCTATAAACGGAGTTATGAACCTTCAGGATGCAAAAAGAGTGAATCGAAGTGTTGAAGTGTAGTCTAAGTGCAATGAATCTCTTACAACCGCATTGAGATGTTCAAGAAAGGTGTAGAAGCAAATCAAAGTAAGAAACAATCATTATGAGCTTATCCCATAGTTCTGTTAGTTCTAAGAATCTCATAGGAGTTTTAATGGTGAATTAGGGCGTTGTAGCACGAAGACACATTTGGAGGCTCAAACAACATCTATTCATGTGAATATGAAGAATCACTCGTTTCCTTGACCAGGATTTGGCCGTTTCCAAGCTTCTTCACCTATAAACGGAGTTATGAACTCTTCAGGATGCAAAAAAAGAGTGAATCGAAGTGTTGAAGTGTAGTCCAAGGCAATCAATCTCTTACAACTGCATTGAGATGTTCAGAAGGTGTAGAAGCAAATCAAAGTAAGAAACAATCATTAAGCGTATCCCATGGTTCCTTAGTTCTAAGAATCTCATAGGAGTTTCTTCAATGGTGAGTAAGGGGTTGTAGCAAGAAGACACATATGGAGGCTTAAACAACATCTATTCATGTGAATATGAAGAATCAATGGTTTCATTGATAAGGATTTGGCCATTTTTAAGCTTAATACCTATAAACGGAGTTATGAACCTTTGGGATGCAAAAGTGAATCGAAGTGTTGAGAGTGTATGTCGAAGGCAATGAATCTCTTACAACTGCATTGAGATGTTTAAGAAAGGTGTAGAAGCAAATCAAAGTAAGAAACAATCATTATAGCTTATCCCATAGTTCTGTTAGTTCTAAGAATCTCATAGGAGTTTCTAATGGTGAATTAGGGGTTGTAGGGAAGAAGACACATATGGAGGCTTAAACAACACCTATTAATGTGAATATGGGGTCAATCAATGGTTTCATTGATAAAGATTTGGCCATTTTCAAGCTTATTAACCTATAAACTGAGTTATGAACCTTTAGGATGCAAAAAGAGTGAATCGAAGTGTTGAAGTGTAGTCAAGGCAATTAATCTCTTTCAACTGCATTGAGATGTTCAAGAAAGGTGTAGATCTAAATCAATGTACGAAACAATCATTATAGCTTATCCCATAGTTCTGTTAGTTCTATGAATCTCATAGGAGTTTTAATGGTGAATAAGGGCGTCGGAGCAAGAAGACACATATGGAGGCTTAAACAACATCTATTCAAGCGAATATGAAGAATCAATGGTTTTCATTGACAAGGATTTGGCCATTTTCAAAGCTTATTCACCTATAAACGGAGTTATGAACCTTTAGGATGCAAAAAAGAGTGAATCGGAGGTGTTGAAGTGTAGTCCAAGGCAATGAATCTCTTTACAATTGCATTGAGATGTTCAAGAAAGGTGTAGAAGTAAATCAATGTAAGAAACAAGCATTATAGCTTATCCCAAAGTTCTGTTAGTTCGAAGAATCTCATAGGAGTTGCTAATGGTGAATAAGGGGCGTTGTAGCAAGAAGATCACATATGGAGGCTTAAACAACATCTATTCATGTGAATATGAAGAATCAATGGTTTCATTGATAAGGATTTGGCCATTTTAAGCTTATTCACCCATAAACCGAGTTATGAACCTTTTAGGATGCAAAAAAGAGTGAATCAAGTGTTGAAGTTTAGTCAAGTGCAATGAATCTCTTACAACTGGATTGAGATGTTCAAGAAAGTGTGTAGAAGCAAATCAAAGTAAGAAACAATCATTATAGCTTATCCCATAGTTCCGTTAGTTTAAGAATCTCATAGGAGTTTCTAATTGTGGGTAAAGGGTTGTAGTAGAAGACACATATGGAGGTTTAAACAACATCTATTCATGTGAATATGAAGGATCAATGGTTTCATTGATAAGGATTTGACCATTTTCTAAGCCTATTCACCTATAAACGGAGTTACGAACCTTAGGATGCAAAAAAAAGTGAATCGATGTGTTGAAGTGTATGTCCAGGCAATGAATCTCTTACAACTGCATTGAGATGTTCAAGAAAGGTGTAGAAGCAAATCAGTGGAATAAACAAGCATTATAGCTTATCCCATAGTTCTGTTGGTTCTATGAGTCTCATAGGAGTTTTAATGGTGAATAAGGGCGTTGTAGCAAGAAGACACATATGAGGCTTTTAAACAACATCTATTTATGTGAATATGAAGAATCAATGGTTTCATTGAATGATTTGGCCATTTTAAAGCTTTTATTAGCTATAAACGGAGTTATGCAACCTTAGGATGCAAAAAGAGTGAATCGAAGTGTTAAAGTGTAATCAAGGCAATGAATCTCTTACAACTACATTGAGATGTTCAAGAAAGGTGTAGAAGCAAATCAATGTAAGAAACAATCATTATAGCTTATCCCATAAGTTCCGTTAGTTCTATGAATCTCATAGGAGTTTCTAATGGTGAATAAAGGCGATGTAGCAAGAAGACACATATGGAGGCTTAAACAACATCTATTCATGTGAATATGAAGAATCAATGGTTTCATTGACAAGGATTTGGCCATTTTCAAGCTTATTCAACTATGTACGGAGTTATGAACCTTCAGAATGCAAAAAAGTGTGAATCGATGTGTCGGAGTGTAGGCCAAGGCATTGAACCTGTTTCAGCTGTATTGAGATGCTCAAGAAAGGTGTAGTAGCAAATCAAAGTAAGAAACAATCATTATAAGCTTATCCCATAGTTCTGTTAGTTCTAAGAATGCTCATAGGAGTTTCTAATGGTGAATAAGGGGGTTGTAGCAAGAAGACACATATGGAGGTTTAAACAACATCTATTCATGTGAATATGAACAATCAATGGTTTCATTGTAATGATTTGGCCATTTTCAAGCTTAATCACCTATGAAGCGGAGTTATGCAACTTTTAGGATGCAAAAAGAGTGAATCGAAGTGTTGAAGTGTAGTCCAGAGGCAATGAATCTCTTCGTAACTGCATTGAGATGTTCGAAACGTGTAGTAGCAAATCAAAGTAAGAAACAATCATTATAGTTTATCCCATAGTTCTGTTAGTTCTATGAATCTCATAGGAGTTTCTAATGGGTGAATTAGGGCGATGCTAAGCAAGAAGACACATATGGAGGCTTCAACAACATCTATTAATGTGAATATGAAGAATCAATGGTTTCATTGACAAGGATTTGGCCATTTTCAAGCTTATTCACCTATAAACGGAGTTATGAACCTTCAGGATGCAAATAAGAGGAATCCAGTGTTGAAGTGTAGTCAAGAGCGATGAATCTCTTACAACTGCATTGAGATGTTCAAGAAAGGTGTAGAAGCTAAATCAAAGTAAGAAACAAGCATTATAGCTTATCCCATAGTTCTGTTAGTTCTATGAATCTCATAGGAGTTTCTAATGGTGAATAAGGGGCGTCGTAGCAAGAAGACACATATGGAGGCTTAAACAACATCTATTCATGTGAATATGAAGAATCAATGGTTTCATTGATAAGGATTTGGCCATATTTAAGCTTATTCACTTATAAACGGAGTTAGGAACCTTCACGATGCAAATAAGAGTGAATCGAAGTGTTGAAATGTAGTCCAAGGCAATGAATCTCTTACAACTGCATTGAGATGTTCAAGAAAGGTGTAGAAGCAAATCAAAGTAAGAAACAATCATTATAGCTTATCCCATAGTTCCTTTAGTTCTAAGAACCACAAAAAAGTTGCTAATGTTGAATAAGGGGCGTCGTAGAAACAAGACACATTTGGTGCCTTAAACAACATCCCTTCATGTGCATACCAAGAACCAATCGTTTCACTGCCAAGGATTTGGCCATTTCTAAGCTTATTCACCTATAACCGGAGTTCTGGACCATCAGGATGGAAATAAGAGTGACTCGAAGTGTTGCAGTGTAGTCCAAGGCAAAGCATCTCTTACAAATGCATTGAGCCGTACAGGAAAGGTGAAGAAGCAAATCAATGTACGAAGCAAGCCTTATAGATTAGCCCATAGTTCTGTTAGTCCTAGGGATCTCATAGGGAGTTTTAATGGTGAATAAGGGTGGTGGCAAGAAGACACATATGGAGGCTTAAACAACATCTATTCATGTGAATATGAAGAATCAATGGTTTCATTGACAAGGATTTGGCCATTTTCAAGCTTATTCACCTATAAACGGAGTTATGAACCTTCAGGATGCAAATAAGAGTGAATCGAAGTGTTGAAGTGTAGTTTAGGCAATGAATCTCTTACAACTGCATTGAGATGTTCAAGAAAGGTGTAGAAGCAAATCAATGTAAGAAACAAGCATTATAGCTTATCCCATAGTTCTGTTAGTTCTAAGAATCTCATAGGAGTTTCTAATGGTGAATAAGGGGCGTCGTAGCAAGAAGACACATATGGAGGCTTAAACAACATCTATTCATGTGAATATGAAGAATCAATGGTTTCATTGACAAGGATTTGGCCATTTTCAAGCTTATTCACCTATGAACGGAGTTATGAACCTTTAGGATGCAAAAAGAGTTAATCGAAGTGTTGAAGTGTAGTCCAAGGCAATGAATCTCTTACAACTGCATTGAGATGTTCAAGAAAGGTGTAGAAGCAAATCAAAGTAAGAAACAATCATTATATCTTATCCCATAGTTCTGTTAGTTCTATGAATCTCATAGGAGTTTTTAATGGTGAATTAGGGGGGTTGTAGCAAGAAGACACATATGGAGGTTTAAACAACACCTATTGATGTGAATATGAAGAATCAATGGTTTCATTGATAAAGATTTGGCCATTTCAAGCTTACTCACCTATAAACGAGTTATGAACCTTTAGGATCAAAAAAAAGAGTGAATCGAAGTGTTGAAGTGTAGTCGCAGGCAATGAATCTCTTACAACTGCATTGAGATGTTCAAGAAAGGTGTAGAAGCAAATCAAAGTAAGAAACAATCATTATAGCTATCCCATAGTTCTGTTAGTTCTAAGAATCTCATAGGAGTTTTAATGGTGAATAAGGGCGTTGTAGCAAGAAGACACATATGGAGGCTTAAACAACATCTATTCATGTGAATATGAAGAATCAATGGTTTCATTGACAAGGATTTAGCTATTTTAAGCTTATTCACCTATAAAACGAAGTTATGAGCCTTCAGGATACAAATAAGAGTGAATCAAAGTGTTGAAGTGTAGTCCAAGGCACTGAATCTCTTACAACTGCATTGAGATGTTCAAGAAAGGTGTAGAAGCAAATCAAAGTAAGAAACAATCATTAAGCTTATCCCATAGTTCTGTTAGTTCTATGAATCTCATAGGAGTTTCTAATGGTGAATAACGGGCGTTGTAGCAAGAAGACACATATGGAGGCTTAAACAACATCTATTCATGTGAATATGAAGAATCAATGGTTTCATTGACAAGGATTTGGCCATTTTCAAGCTTATTCACCTATGAACGGAGTTATGAACCTTCACGATGCAAAAAAGAGTGAATCGAAGTGTTGAAGTGTAGTCCAAGGCAATGAATCTCTTACAACTGCATTGAGATGTTCAAGAAAGGTGTAGAAGCAAATCAAAGTAAGAAACAATCATTATAGCTTATCCCATAGTTCTGTTAGTTCTAAGAATCTCATAGGAGTTTCTAATGGTGAATAAGGGGCGTCGTAGCAAGAAGACACATATGGAGGCTTAAACAACATCTATTCATGTGAATATGAAGAATCAATGGTTTCATTGACAAGGATTTGGCCATTTTCAAGCTTATTCACCTATGAACGGAGTTATGAACCTTCACGATGCAAAAAAGAGTGAATCGAAGTGTTGAAGTGTAGTCCAAGGCAATGAATCTCTTACAACTGCATTGAGATGTTCAAGAAAGGTGTAGAAGCAAATCAAAGTAAGAAACAATCATTATAGCTTATCCCATAGTTCTGTTAGTTCTAAGAATCTGATAGGAGAGACTAATGGTGAATAAGGGGCGGGGGGGCAAGAAGACACATATGGAGGCTTAAACAACATCTATTCATGTGAATATGAAGAATCAATGGTTTCATTGACAAGGATTTGGCCATTTTTAAGCTTATTCACCTATGAACGGAGTTATGAACCTTTACGATGCAAATAAGAGTGAATCGAAGTGTTGAAGTGTAGTCCAAGGCAATGAATCTCTTACAACTGCATTGAGATGTTCAAGAAAGGTGTAGAAGCAAATCAAAGTAAGAAACAATCATTATAGCTTATCCCATAGTTCTGTTAGTTCTAAGAATCTCATAGGAGTTTCTAATGGTGAATAAGGGGCGTCGTAGCAAGAAGACACATATGGAGGCTTAAACAACATCTATTTATGTGAATATGAAGAATCAATGGTTTCATTGACAATGATTTGGCCATTTTCAAGCTTATTCACCTATGAACGGAGTTATGAACCTTTAGGATGCAAAAAAAAGTGAATCGAAGTGTTGAAGTGTAGTCAAAGGAGGTGAATCTCTTACAACTGCATTGAGATGTTCAAGAAAGGTGTAGAAGCAAATCAATGTAAGAAACAAGCATTATAGCTTATCCCATAGTTCTATTAGTTCTATGAATCTCATAGGAGTTTCTAATGGTGAATAAGGGGCGTCGTAGCAAGAAGACATATATGGAGGCTTAAAAACATCTATTCATGTGAATATGAAGAATCAATGGTTTCATTGACAAGGATTTGGCCATTTTAAGCTTATTCTACCTATAAACTAGGAAGTTGTGAACCTGCAGTATGCAAATAAGAGTGAATCGAAGTGTTGAAGTGTAGTCCAAGGCAATGAATCTCTTTACAACCGCATTGAGATGTTCCAAGAAAGGTGTAGAAGCAAATCAAAGATGAAAGCAATCATTATAGCTTATCCCATAGTTCTGTTAGTTCTAAGAATCTCATAGGAGTTTCTAATGGTGAATTAGGGGGTTAGCAAGAAGACACATATGGAGGTTTAAACAACACCTATTAATGTGAATATGAAGAATCAATGGTTTCATTGACAAAGATTTGGCCATTTTCAAGCTTATTAACCTATAAACGGAGTTATAAACCTTCAGGATGCAAACACGAGTGAATCGAAGTGTTGAAGTGTAGTCCAAGGCAATGAATCTCTTGCAACTGCATTGAGATGTTCAAGAAAGGTGCAGAAGCAAATCAAAGTAAACAATCATTATAGCTTATCCCATAGTTCCGTTAGTTCTAAGAATCTCATAGGAGTTTTAATGGTGAATGAGGGTTGTAGCAAGAAGACAATGCATATGGAGGTTTAAGCAACACTATTCATGTGAATATGAAGAATCAATGGTTTCATTGATAAGGATTTGGCCATTTTCAAGCTTATTCACCTATAAACGGAGTTATGAACCTTTAGGATGCAAAAAGAGTGAATCAAGTGTTGAAGTGTAGTCAAAGACAATGAATCTCTTACAACTGCATTGAGATGTTGAGGTAAGGTGTAGAAGCAAATGAAAGTAAGAAAGAATCATTATAGCTTATCCCATAGTTCTGTTAGTTCTAAGAATCTGATAGGAGTTTCTAATGGTGAATAAGGGGCGTTGTAGCAAGAAGACACATATGGAGGCTTAAACAACATCTATTAATGTGAATATGAAGAATCAATGGTTTCATTGACAAGGATTTGGCCATTTTCAAGCTTATTCACCTATAAACGGAGTTATGAACCTTCAGGATGCAAAAAAAGAGTGAATCGAAGTGTTAAAGTGTAGTCCAAGGCACTGAATCTCTTACAACTGCATTGAGATGTTCAAGAAAGGTGTAGAAGCAAATCAAAGTAAGAAACAATCATTATAGCGTATCCCATGGATCGGTTAGTCTCTAAGAATCTCATAGGAGTTTCTAATGGTGAATAAGGGCGTTGTAGCAAAAGAAGACACATATGGAGGCTTAAACAACATCTATTCATGTGAATATGAAGAATCAATGGTTTCATTGGACAAGATTTGGCCATTTTAGCTTATTCACCTATAAACGGAGTTATGAACCTTTAGGATGCAAAAAGTGAATCGAAGTGTTCAAGTGTAGTCAAGGCACTGAATCTCTTACAACGGCTTTGAGATGTTCAAGAAAGGTGTAGAAGCAAATCAAAGTAAGAAACAAGCATTATAGCTTATCCCATAGTTCTATTAGTTCTAGGAATCTCATAGGAGTTTTTAATGGTGAATTAGGGGGGTTGTAGCAAGAAGACACATATGGAGGTTTAAACAACATCTATTCATGTGAATATGAAGAATCAATGGTTTCATTGACAAGGATTTGGCCATGTTAAAGCTTATTCACCTATAAACGGAGTTATGAACCTTCAGGATGCGAAAAAGAGTGAATCGAAGTGTTGAAGTGTAGTCCAAGGCAATGAATCTCTTACAACTGCTTTGAGATGTTCAAGAAAGGTGTAGAAGCAAATCAATGTAAGAAACAAGCATTATAGCTTATCCCATAGTTCTGTTACTTCTAAGAATCTCATAGTAGATTGTAATGGTGAATAAGGGGCGTTGTAGCAAGAAGACACATATGGAGGCTTAAACAACATCTATTCATGTGAATATGAAGAATCAATGGTTTCATTGACAAGGATTTGGCCATTTTCAAGCTTATTCACCTATAAACGGAGTTATGAACCTTTAGGATGCAAATAAGAGTGAATCGAAGTGTTGAAGTGTAGTCCAAGGCAATGAATCTCTTACAACTGCATTGAGATGTTCAAGAAAGGTGTAGAAGCAAATCAATGTAAGAAACAAGCATTATAGCTTATCCCATAGTTCTGTTAGTTCTAAGAATCTCATAGGAGTTTCTAATGGTGAATAAGGGGCGTCGTAGCAAGAAGACACATATGGAGGCTTAAACAACATCTATTCATGTGAATATGAAGAATCAATGGTTTCATTGACAAGGATTTGGCCATTTTCAAGCTTATTCACCTATGAACAGAGTTATGAACCTTTAGGATGCAAAAAAAAGTGAATCGAAGTGTTAAAGTGTAGTCCAAGGCAATGAATCTCTTACAATTGCATTGAGATGTTCAAGAAAGGTGTAGAAGCAAATCAAAGTAAGAAACAATCATTATAGCTTATCCCATAGTTCTGTTAGTTCTAAGAATCTCATAGGAGTTTTTAATGGTGAATTAGGGGGGTTGTAGCAAGAAGACACATATGGAGGCTTAAACAACATCTATTAATGTGAATATGAAGAATCAATGGTTTCATTGACAAGGATTTGGCCATTTTCAAGCTTATTCACCTATAAACGGAGTTATGAACCTTCAGGATGCAAATAAGAGTGAATCGAAGTGTTGAAGTGTAGTCCAAGGCAATGAATCTCTTACAACTGCATTGAGATGTTCAAGAAAGGTGTAGAAGCAAATCAAAGTAAGAAACAATCATTATAGCTTATCCCATAGTTCTGTTAGTTCTATGAATCTCATAGGAGTTTTTAATGGTGAATAAGGGGCGTTGTAGCAAGAAGACACATATGGAGGCTTAAACAACATCTATTCATGTGAATATGAAGAATCAATGGTTTCATTGACAAGGATTTGGCCATTTTCAAGCTTATTCACCTATGAACGGAGTTATGAACCTTTAGGATGCAAAAAGAGTGAATCGGAGTGTTGGAAGTGTAGTCCCAGGCAATGAATCTCTTACAACTCCATTGAGATGTTCAAGAAAGGTGTAGAAGCAAATCAAAGTAAGAAACAATCATTATGGCTTATCCCATAGTTCTGTTAGTTCTAAGAATCTCATAGGAGTTTTTAATGGTGAATAAGGGGCGTTGTAGCAAGAAGACACATATGGAGGCTTAAACAACATCTATTCATGTGAATATGAAGAATCAATGGTTTCATTGACAAGGATTTGGCCATTTTTAAGCTTATTCACCTATGAACGGAGTTATGAACCTTTAGGATGCAAAAAGAGTGAATCGAAGTGTTGAAGTGTAGTCCAAGGCAATGAATCTCTTACAACTGCATTGAGATGTTCAAGAAAGGTGTAGAAGCAAATCAAAGTAAGAAACAATCATTATAGCTTATCCCATAGTTCTGTTAGTTCTAAGAATCTCATAGGAGTTTCTAATGGTGAATAAGGGGCGTTGTAGCAAGAAGACACATATAGAGGCTTAAACAACATCTATTCATGTGAATATGAAGAATCAATGGTTTCATTGACAAGGATTTGGCCATTTTCAAGCTTATTCACCTATAAACGGAGTTATGAACCTTCAGGATGCAAATAAGAGTGAATCGAAGTGTTGAAGTGTAGTCCACGGCAATGAATCTCTTACAACTGCATTGAGATGTTCAAGAAAGGTGTAGAAGCAAATCAATGTAAGAAACAAGCATTATAGCTTATCCCATAGTTCTGTTAGTTCTAAGAATCTGATAGGAGTTTCAAATGGTGAATAAGGGGCGTTGTAGCAAGAAGACACATATGGAGGCTTAAACAACATCTATTCATGTGAATATGAAGAATCAATGGTTTCATTGACAAGGATTTGGCCATTTTCAAGCTTATTCACCTATAAACGGAGTTATGAACCTTCAGGATGCAAATAAGAGTGAATCGAAGTGTTGAAGTGTAGTCCAAGGCAATGAATCTCTTACAACTGCATTGAGATGTTCAAGAAAGGTGTATAAGCAAATTAAAGTAAGAAACTACCATTATAGCCTATCCCATAGTTCTGTTAGTTCGAAGAATCTCATAGGAGTTTCTAATGGTGAATAAGGGGCGTCGTAGCAAGAAGACACATATGGAGGCTTAAACAACATCTATTCATGTGAATATGAAGAATCAATGGTTTCATTGACAAGGATTTGGCCATTTTTAAGCTTATTCACCTATAAACGGAGTTATGAACCTTTAGGATGCAAAAAAGAGTGAATCGAAGTGTTGAAGTGTAGTCCAAGGCAATGAATCTCTTACAACTGCATTGAGATGTTCAAGAAAGGTGTAGAAGCAAATCAATGTAAGAAACAAGCATTATAGCTTATCCCATAGTTCTGTTAGTTCTAAGAATCTCATAGGAGTTTCTAATGGTGAATAAGGGGCGTCGTAGCAAGAAGACACATATGGAGGCTTAAACAACATCTATTCATGTGAATATGAAGAATCAATGGTTTCATTGACAAGGATTTGGCCATTTTCAAGCTTATTCACCTATAAACGGAGTTATGAACCTTTAGGATGCAAAAAAGAGTGAATCGAAGTGTTGAAGTGTAGTCGAAGGCAATGAATCTCTTACAACTGCATTGAGATGTTCAAGAAAGGTGTAGAAGCAAATCAAAGTAAGAAACAATCATTATAGCTTATCCCATAGTTCTGTTAGTTCTAAGAATCTCATAGGAGTTTTTAATGGTGAAATTGGGCGTTGTAGCAAGAAGACACATATGGAGGCTTAAACAACACCTATTGATGTGAATATGAAGAATCAATGGTTTCATTGACAAGGATTTGGCCATTTTTAAGCTTATTCACCTATAAACGGAGTTATGAACCTTTAGGATGCAAAAAAGAGTGAATCGAAGTGTTGAAGTGTAGTCCCAGGCAATGAATCTCTTACAACTGCATTGAGATGTTCAAGAAAGGTGTAGAAGCAAATCAAAGTAAGAAACAAGCATTATAGTTTATCCTAGAGTTATGTTAGTTCTTGGAATTTCATAGGAGTTTCTAATGGTGAATTAGGGGTTGTAGCAAGAAGACACATATGGAGGTTTTAAACAACATCTATTGAGTGAATATGATGGATCAATGCTTTTATTGAAAAGGATTTGACAATTTTCAAGCTAAGAATCCTAAAAACGGAGTTATGAACCTTCAGGATGCAAAAAAGAGTGAATCGAAGTGTTGAAGTGTAGTCCAAGGCAATGAATCTCTTACAACTGCATTGAGATGTTCAAGAAAGGTGTAGAAGCAAATCAATGTAAGAAACAAATCATTATAGCATCCCATAGTTCTGTTGGTTGTAAGAATCTCATAGGAGTTTCTAATGGTGAATAAGGGCGTTGTAGCAAGAAGACACATATGGAGGCTTAAACAACATCTATTAAAGTGAATATGAAGAATCAATGGTTTCATTGACAAGAGATTTGGCCATTTAAAGCTTATTCACCTATAAACGGAGTTATAAACCTTCAGGATGAAAAAAAGAGCGAATCGACGTGTTGAAGTGTAGTCAAGGCAATGAATCTCTTACAACTGCATTGAGATGTTCAAGAAAGGTGTAAAGCAAATCAAAGTAAGAAACAATCATTATAGCTTATCCCATAGTTCTGTTAGTTCTATGAATCTCATAGGAGTTTTAATGGTGAATAAGGGGTTGTAGAAGAAGACACATATGGAGGCTTAAACAACATCTATTCATGTGAATATGAAGAATCAATGGTTTCATTGACAAGGATTTGGCCATTTTCAAGCTTATTCACCTATGAACGGAGTTATGAACCTTTAGGATGCAAAAAGAGTTAATCGAAGTGTTGAAGTGTAGTCCAAGGCAATGAATCTCTTACAACTGCATTGAGATGTTCAAGAAAGGTGTAGAAGCAAATCAAAGTAAGAAACAATCATTATAGCTTATCCCATAGTTCTGTTAGTTCTAAGAATCTCATAGGAGTTTCTAATGGTGAATAAGGGGCGTTGTAGCAAGAAGACACATATGGAGGCTTAAACAACATCTATTCATGTGAATATGAAGAATCAATGGTTTCATTGACAAGGATTTGGCCATTTTCAAGCTTATTCACCTATAAACGGAGTTATGAACCTTTAGGATGCAAAAAAGAGTGAATCGAAGTGTTGAAGTGTAGTCCAAGGCAATGAATCTCTTACAACTGCATTGAGATGTTCAAGAAAGGTGTAGAAGCAAATCAATGTAAGAAACAAGCATTATAGCTTATCCCATAGTTCTGTTAGTTCTAAGAATCTCATAGGAGTTTCTAATGGTGAATAAGGGGCGTCGTAGCAAGAAGACACATATGGAGGCTTAAACAACATCTATTCATGTGAATATGAAGAATCAATGGTTTCATTGACAAGGATTTGGCCATTTTCAAGCTTATTCACCTATGAACGGAGTTATGAACCTTTAGGATGCAAAAAAGAGTGAATCGAAGTGTTGAAGTGTAGTCTAAGGCAATGAATCTCTTACAACTGCATTGAGATGTTCAAGAAAGGTGTAGAAGCAAATCAAAGTAAGAAACAATCATTATAGCTTATCCCATAGTTCTGTTAGTTCTAAGAATCTCATAGGAGTTTTTAATGGTGAATAAGGGGCGTTGTAGCAAGAAGACACATATGGAGGCTTAAACAACACCTATTGATGTGAATATGAAGAATGAATGGTTTCATTGATAAGGATTTGGCCATTTTCAAGCATTAACTTATAAAGCGGAGTTATGAACCTTCCAGGATGCAAATAAGAGTGAATCGAGTGTTGAAGTGTAGTCGAGGCAATGAATCTCTTACAACTGGTCATTGAGATGTTCAAGAAAGGTGTAGAAGCAAATCAAAGTAAGAAACAATCATTATAGCTTATCCCATAGTTCTGTTAGTTCTATAGAATCTCATAGGAGTTTTTAATGGTGAATAAGGCGTTGTAGCAAGAAGACACATATGGAGGCTTAACAACATCTATTCATGTGAATATGAAGAATCAATGGTTTCATGGACAAGGATTTGGCCATTTTTAAGCTTATTCACCTATAAACGGAGTTATGAACCTTCAGGATGCAAAAAAGAGTGAATCGAAGTGTTGAAGTGTAGTCCAAGGCAATGAATCTCTTACAACTGCATTGAGATGTTCAAGAAAGGTGTAGAAGCAAATCAAAGTAAGAAACAATCATTATAGCTTATCCCATAGTTCTGTTAGTTCTAAGAATCTCATAGGAGTTTCTAATGGTGAATAAGGGGCGTCGTAGCAAGAAGACACATATGGAGGCTTAAACAACATCTATTCATGTGAATATGAAGAATCAATGGTTTCATTGACAAGGATTTGGCCATTTTTAAGCTTATTCACCTATAAACGGAGTTATGAACCTTTAGGATGCAAAAAAGAGTGAATCGAAGTGTTGAAGTGTAGTCCAAGGCAATGAATCTCTTACAACTGCATTGAGATGTTCAAGAAAGGTGTAGAAGCAAATCAAAGTAAGAAACAATCATTATAGCTTATCCCATAGTTCTTTTAGTCCTAAGAATCTCATAGGACTTTCTAATAGTGAATAAGGGGCGTTGTAGCAAGACGACACATATGGAGGCTTAAACAACACCTATTAATGTGAATATGAAGAATCAATGGTTTCATTGATAAAGATTTGGCCATTTTCAAGCTTATTCACCTATAAACGGAGTTATGAACCTTCAGGATGCAAATAAGAGTGAATCGAAGTGTTGAAGTGTAGTCCAAGGCAATGAATCTCTTACAACTGCATTGAGATGTTCAAGAAAGGTGTAGAAGCAAATCAATGTAAGAAACAAGCATTATAGCTTATCCCATAGTTCTGTTACTTCTAAGAATCTCATAGGAGTTTCTAATGGTGAATAAGGGGCGTTGTAGCAAGAAGACACATATGGAGGCTTCAACAACATCTATTCATGTGAATATGAAGAATCAATGGTTTCATTGACAAGGATTTGGCCATTTTCAAGCTTATTCACCTATAAACGGAGTTATGAACCTTCAGGATGCAAAAAAGAGTGAATCGAAGTGTTGAAGTGTAGTCCAAGGCAATGAATCTCTTACAACTGCATTGAGATGTTCAAGAAAGGTGTAGAAGCAAATCAAAGTAAGAAACAATCATTATAGCTTATCCCATAGTTCTGTTAGTTCTATGAATCTCATAGGAGTTTTTAATGGTGAATAAGGGGCGTTGTAGCAAGAAGACACATATGGAGGCTTAAACAACATCTATTCATGTGAATATGAAGAATCAATGGTTTCATTGACAAGGATTTGGCCATTTTCAAGCTTATTCACCTATGAACGGAGTTATGAACCTTTAGGATGCAAAAAGAGTGAATCGAAGTGTTGAAGTGTAGTCCAAGGCAATGAATCTCTTACAACTGCATTGAGATGTTCAAGAAAGGTGTAGAAGCAAATCAATGTAAGAAACAAGCATTATAGCTTATCCCATAGTTCTGTTAGTTCTAAGAATCTCATAGGGGTTTCTAATGGTGTATAATGGGCGTTGTAGCAAGAAGACACATATTGTGGCTTAAACAACATCTATTCATGTGGAATATGAAGAATCAATGGTTTCATTGACAAGGATTTGGCCATTTTAAGCTGATTCACCTAGAAACGGGGTTATGAACCTTTAGGATGCAAAAAAGAGTGAATAGAAGTGGTGAAGTGTAGTCCAAGGCGGTGAATCTCTTATAACTGCTTTGAGATGTTCAAGAAAGGTGTAGAAGCTAAGCAATGTAAGAAACAAGCATTATAGCTTATCCCATGGTTCTGTTAGTTCTAAGATTCACATAGGAGTTTTTAATGGTGAATAAGGGGGCGTCGTAGAAGAAGACACATATGGAGGCTTAAACAACATCTATTCATGTGAATATGTGAATCAATGGTTTCATTGACAAGGATTTGGCCATTTTCAAGCTTTATTCACCTATGAACGGAGTTATGAACCTTCAGGATGCAAAAAAGAGTGAATCGAGGTGTTGAAGTGTAGTCCAAGGCAATGAATCTCTTACAACTGCATTGAGATGTTCAAGAAAGGTGTAGAAGCAAATCAAAGTAAGAAACAATCATTATAGCTTATCCCATAGTTCTGTTAGTTCTAAGAATCTCATAGGAGTTTCTAATGGTGAATAAGGGCGTTGTAGCAAGAAGACACATATGGAGGCTTAAACAACATCTATTCATGTGAATATGAAGGATCAATGGTTTCCTTGACCAAGGATTTGGCCATTTTTAAGCTTATTCACCTATAAACGGAGTTATGAACCTTAGGATGCAAAAGAGTGAATCGAAGTGTTGAAGTGTAGTTTAAGGCAATGAATCTCTTACAACTGCATTGAGATGTTCAAGAAAGGTGTAGAAGCAAATCAAAGTAAGAAACAATCATTATAGCTTATCCCATAGTTCTGTTAGTTCTAAGAATCTCATAGGAGTTTTAATGGTGAATAAGGGCGTTGTAGCAAGAAGACACATATGGAGGTTTAAACAACACCTATTGATGTGAATATAAACAATCAATGGTTTCATTGATAAGGATTTGGCCATTTTCAAGCTTAATAACCTATAAACGGAGTTATGAACCTTCACGATGCAAATAAGAGTGAATCGAAGTGTTGAAGTGTAGTCCAAGGCAATGAATCTCTTACAACTGCATTGAGATGTTCAAGAAAGGTGTAGAAGCAAATCAAAGTAAGAAACAATCATTATGGCTTATCCCATAGTTCTGTTAGTTCTAGGAATCTCATAGGAGTTTTTAATGGTGAATTAGGGGGGTTGTAGAAAGAAGACACATATGGAGGCTTAAACAACATCTATTCATGTGAATATGAAGAATCAATGGTTTCATTGACAAGGATTTGGCCATTTTTAAGCTTATTCACCTATAAACGGAGTTATGAACCTTTAGGATGCAAAAAAGAGTGAATCGAAGTGTTGAAGTGTAGTCCAAGCCAATGAATCTCTTACAACTGCATTGAGATGTTCAAGAAAGGTGTAGAAGCAAATCAATGTAAGAAACAATCATTATAACTTATCCCATAGTTCTGTTAGTTCTTTGAATCTTACAGGAGTTTCTAATGCTGAATAAGGGGTTGTAGCAAGAAGACACATATCGAGGTTTAAACAACACCTATTGATGTGAATATAAACAATCAATGGTTTCATTGATAAGGATTTGGTCATTTTCAAGCTTAATAACCTATAAACGGAGTTATGAACCTTGAGGATGCAAAAAGAGTGAATCGAAGTGTGGAAGTGTAGTCGAAGGCAATGAATCTCTTACAACTGCATTGAGATGTCAAGAAAGGTGTAGAAGCAAATCAAAGTAAGAAACAATCATTATAGCTTATCCCATAGTTCTGTTAGTTCTAAGAATCTCATAGGAGTTTCTAATGGTGAATAAGGGGCGTCGTAGCAAGAAGACACATATGGAGGCTTAAACAACATCTATTCATGTGAATATGAAGAATCAATGGTTTAATTGATAAGGATTTGGCCATTTTCAAGCTTATTCACCTATGAACGGAGTTATGAACCTTTAGGATGCAAAAAAGAGTGAATCGAAGTGTTGAAGTGTAGTCCAAGGCAATGAATCTCTTACAACTGCATTGAGATGTTCAAGAAAGGTGTAGAAGCAAATCAAAGTAAGAAACAATCATTATAGCTTATCCCATAGTTCTGTTAGTTCTATGAATCTCATAGGAGTTTTTAATGGTGAATTTGGGAGTTGTAGCAAGAATACACATATGGAGGCTTAAACAACATCTATTCATGTGAATATGAAGAATCAATGGTTTCATTGACAAGGATTTGGCCATTTTCAAGCTTATTCACCTATGAACGGAGTTATGAACCTTTAGGATGCAAAAAGAGTGAATCGAAGTGTTGAAGTGTAGTCCAAGGCAATGAATCTCTTACAACTGCATTGAGATGTTCAAGAAAGGTGTAGAAGCAAATCAAAGTAAGAAACAATCATTATAGCTTATCCCATAGTTCTGTTAGTTCTAAGAATCTCATAGGAGTTTCTAATTGTGAATAAGGGGCGTTGTAGCAAGAAGACACATATGGAGGCTTAAACAACATCTATTCATGAGAATATGAAGAATCAATGGTTTCATTGACAAGGATTTGGCCATTTTTAAGCTTATTCACCTATAAACGGGGTTATGAACCTTTAGGATGCAAAAAAGAGTGAATCGAAGTGTTGAAGTGTAGTCCAAGGCAATGAATCTCTTACAACTGCATTGAGATGTTCAAGAAAGGTGTAGAAGCAAATCAAAGTAAGAAACAATCATTATAGCTTATCCCATAGTTCTGTTAGTTCTAAGAATCTCATAGGAGTTTCTAATGGTGAATAAGGTGCGTTGTATCAAGAAGACACATATGGAGTCTTAAACAACATCTATTCATGTGAATATGAAGAATCAATGGTTTCATTGACAAGGCTTTGTCGATTTTCACGCTTATTCGCCTATAAACGGAGTTTTGAACCTTTAGGATGCAAAAAGAGTGAATCGAAGTGTTGAAGTGTAAAGTCCAAGGCAATGAATCTCTTACAACTGCATTGAGATGTTCAAGAAAGGTGTAGAAGCAAATCAAAGTAAGAAACAAGCATTATAAGCTTATCCCATAGTTCTTATTAATTCTATGAATCTCATAGGAGTTTTTAATGGTGAATACAGGGGGTTGTAGCAAGAAGACACAGATGGAGGCTTAAACAACATCTATTCATGTGAATATAGAAGAATCAATGGTTTCATTGACAAGGATTTGGCCATTTTAAAGCTTATTCACCTATGAACGGAGTTATGAACCTTGAGGATGCAAAAAGAGTGAATCGAAGTGTTGAAGTGTAGTCCAAGGCAATTGAATCTCTTACAACTGCATTGAGATGTTCAAGAAAGGTGTAAAGCAAATCAAAGTAAGAAACAATCATTATAAGCTTATCCCATAGTTCTGTTAGTTCTAAGAATCACATAGGAGTTTCTAATGGTGAACTTGGGGAGTTGTAGCAAGACGACCCATCTGGAGGCTTAAACAACATCTATTCATGTGGATATGCAGAATCAAGGGTTTCATTGACAAAGATTTGGCTATTTTCAAGCTTATTCACCTATAAACGGAGTTATGAACCTTCAGGATGCAAAAAAAAGTGAATCGAAGTGTTGAAGTGTAGTCCAAGGCATTGAATCTCTTACAACTACATTGAGATGTTCAAGAAAGGTGTAGAAGCAAATCAAAGTAAGAAACAAGCATTATAGCTTATCCCATAGTTCTGTTAGTTCTAAGAATCTCATAGGAGTTTCTAATGGTGAATTAGGGGCGTTGTAGCAAGAAGACACATATGGAGGCTTAAACAACATCTATTGATGTGAATATAAACAATCAATGGTTTCATTGGTAAGGATTTGGCCATTTTCAAGCTTAATAACCTATAAACGGAGTTATGAACCTTTAGATGCAAAGAAATTGAATCGAAGTGTTGAAGTGTAGTCGAAGGCAATGAATCTCTTACAACTGCATTGAGATGTTCAAGAAAGGTGTAGAAGCAAATCAAAGTAAGAAACAATCATTATAGCTTATCCCATAGTTCTGTTAGTTCTATGAATCTCATAGGAGTTTTTAATGGTGAATAAGGGGCGTTGTAGCAAGAAGACACATATGGAGGCTTAAACAACATCTATTCATGTGAATATGAAGAATCAATGGTTTCATTGACAAGGATTTGGCCATTTTTAAGCTTATTCACTTATAAACGGAGTTATGAACCTTCAGGATGCAAAAAAGAGTGAATCGAAGTGTTGAAGTGTAGTCCAAGGCAATGAATCTCTTACAACTGCATTGAGATGTTCAAGAAAGGTGTAGAAGCAAATCAATGTAAGAAACAAGCATTATAGCTTATCCCATAGTTCTGTTAGTTCTAAGAATCTCATAGGAGTTTCTAATGGTGAATAAGGGGCGTCGTAGCAAGAAGACACATATGGAGGCTTAAACAACATCTATTCATGTGAATATGAAGAATCAATGGTTTCATTGACAAGGATTTGGCCATTTTCAAGCTTATTCACCTATAAACGGAGTTCTGAACCTTCAGGATGCAAATAAGAGTGAATCGAAAAGTTGAAGTGTAGTCCACGGCAATGAATCTCTTACAACTGCATTAAGATGTTCAAGAAAGGTGTAGAAGCAAATCAATGTAAGAAACAAGCATTATAGCTTATCCCATAGTTCTGTTAGTTCTAAGAATCTCATAGGAGTTTCTAATGGTGAAAAACCGGCGTCGTAGCAAGAAGACACATATGCAGGCTTAAACAACATCTATTCATGAAAATATGAAGAATCAATGGTTTCATTGACAAGGATTTGGCTATTTTTCAAGCTTATTCACTTATGAACGGAGTTATGAACCTTTAGGATGCAAAAAAAGTGAATAGAAGTGTTAAAGTGTAGTCCAAGGCATGAATCTCTTTACAACTGCATTGAGATGTTCAAGAAAGAGTGTAGAAGCAAATCAAAGTAAGAAACAATCATTATAAGCTTATCCCATAGTTCTGTTAGTTCTAAGAATCTCATAGGAGTTTTAATGGTGAATAAGGGTCGTAGCAAGAAGACACATATGGAGGCTTAAACAACATCTATTCATGTGAATATGAAGAATCAATGGTTTCATTGACAAGGATTTGGCCATTTTTAAGCTTATTCACCTATAAACGGGGTTATGAACCTTTAGGATACAAATAAGAGTGAATCGAAGTGGTGAAGTGTAGTCAATGGAAATGAATATCTTACAATTGAATTGAAATGTTTAAGAAAGGTGTAGAAGCAAATCAAAGTAAGAAAAAATCATTATAGATTATCCCATAGTTCTGTTAGTTCTAAGAATCTCATAGGGAGTTTTAATGGTGAATTAGGGGTTGTAGCAAGAAGACACATATGGAGGCTTAAACAACATCTATTCATGTGAATATGAACAATCAATGGTTTCATTGACAAGGATTTGGCCATTTTCAAGCTATTCACCTATGAACGGAGTTAGGAACCTTTAGGATGCAAAAAAGAGTGAATCGAAGTGTTGAGAGTGTAGTCAAAGGCAATGAATCTCTTACAAGTGCATTAGAGATGTTCAAGAAAGGTGGAGAAGCAAGTCAAAGTAAGAAACAAACATTATAGCTTATCCCATAGTTCTGTTAGTTCTAAGAATCTCATAGGAGTTTCTAATGGTGAATAAGGGGCGTTGTAGCAAGAAGACACATATGGAGGCTTAAACAACATCTATTCATGTGAATATGAAGAATCAATGGTTTCATTGACAAGGATTTGGCCATGTTAAAGCTTATTCACCTATAAACGGAGTTATGAACCTTCAGGATGCAAAAAAGAGTGAATCGAAGTGTTGAAGTGTAGTCCAAGGCAATGAATCTCTTACAACTGCATTGAGATGTTCAAGAAAGGTGTAGAAGCAAATCAAAGTAAGAAACAATCATTATAGCTTATCCCATAGTTCTGTTAGTTCTAAGAATCTCATAGGAGTTTCTAATGGTGAATAAGGGGCGTCGTAGCAAGAAGACACATATGGAGGCTTAAACAACATCTATTCATGTGAATATGAAGAATCAATGGTTTCATTGACAAGGATTTGGCCATTTTTAAGCTTATTCACCTATAAACGGAGTTATGAACCTTTAGGATGCAAAAAAGAGTGAATCGAAGTGTTGAAGTGTAGTCCAAGGCAATGAATCTCTTACAACTGCATTGAGATGTTCAAGAAAGGTGTAGAAGCAAATCAATGTAAGAAACAAGCATTATAGCTTATCCCATTGTTCTGTTAGTTCTAAGAATCTCATTGGAGTTTTTAATGGTGAATTAGGGGCGTCGTGGCTAATAGACCGATCTGGAGGCTCAACCATCATCTCTTCCACTGAGTATGAAGGATCAATGGTTTCATTGACAAGGATTTGGCCATTTTCAAGCTTATTCACCTATAAGCGGAGTTATGAACCTTCAGGATGCAAACAAGAGTGAATCGAAGTGTTGAAGTTGAGTCCAAGGCAATGAATCTCTTACAACTGCATTGAGATGTTCAAGAAAGGTGTAGAAGCAAATCAAAGTAAGAAACAATCAGTATAGCTTATCCCATATGTCTGTGAGTTCTAAGATTCTCAGTAGGAGTTTTTAATGGTGAATAAGGGCGTTGTAAAGAAGACACATATGGAGGCTTAAACAACATCTATTCATGTGAATATAAAGAATCAATGGTTTTCATTGATAAGGATTTGGCCATTTTCAAGCTTATTCACCTATAAACGGAGTTATGAGCCTTTAGGCTGCAAAAAGAGATAATCGGAGTGTTGAAGTGTAGTCAAAGGCAAAGAATCTCTTACAACTGCATTGAGATGTTCAAGGAAGGTATAGAAGCAAATCAATGTAAGAAACAAGCATTATAGCTTATCCCATAGTTCTGTTAGTTCTAAGAATCTCATAGGAGTTTCTAATGGTGAATAAGGGGCGTTGTAGCAAGAAGACACATATGGAGGCTTAAACAACATCTATTCATGTGAATATGAAGAATCAATGGTTTCATTGACAAGGATTTGGCCATTTTCAAGCTTATTCACCTATGAACGGAGTTATGAACCTTGAGGATGCAAAAAAGAGTGAATCGAAGTGTTGAAGTGTAGTCCAGGGCATTGAATCTCTTACAACTGCATTGAGATGTTCAAGAAAGGTGTAGAAGCAAATCAAAGTAAGAAACAATCATTATAGCTTATCCCATAGTTCTGTTAGTTCTATGAATCTCATAGGAGTTTCTAATGGTGAATAAGGGGCGTCGTAGCAAGAAGACACATATGGAGGCTTAAACAACATCTATTCATGTGAATATGAAGAATCAATGGTTTCATTGACAAGGATTTGGGCCATTTTAAGCTTATTCACCTATAAACGGAGTTACGAACCTTCAGGATGCATATAAGAGTAAATCGAAGTGTGCAAGTGTAGTCATAGGCAATGAATCTCTTACAACTGCATTGAGATGTTCAAGAAAGGTGTAGAAGCAAATCAAAGTAAGAAACAATCATTATAGCTTATCCCATAGTTCTGTTAGTTCTAAGAATCTCATAGGAGATTCTAATGGTGAATAAGGTGCGTTGTAGCAAGAATACACATATGGAGGCTTAAACAACATCTATTAATGTGAATATGAAGAATCAATGGTTTCATTGACAAAGATTTGGCTATTTTCAAGCTGATTCACCTAAAAAGGGGGTTATCAAACTTCAAGATACAAATAAGAGTGAATTGAAGTGTTGAAGTGTAGTCCAAGGCAATGAATCTCTTACAACTGCATTGAGATGTTCAAGAAAGGTGTAGAAGCAAATCAAAGTAAGAAACAATCATTATAGCTTATCCCATAGTTCTGTTAGTTCTAAGAATCTCATAGGAGTTTCTAATGGTGAATAAGGGGCGTCGTAGCAAGAAGACACATATGGAGGCTTAAACAACATCTATTCATGTGAATATGAAGAATCAATGGTTTCATTGACAAGGATTTGGCCATTTTCAAGCTTATTCACCTATGAACGGAGTTATGAACCTTTAGGATGCAAAAAAAAGTGAATCGAAGTGTTGAAGTGTAGTCCAAGGCAATGAATCTCTTACAACTGCATTGAGATGTTCAAGAAAGGTGTAGAAGCAAATCAATGTAAGAAACAATCATTATAGCTTATCCCATAGTTCTGTTAGTTCTAAGAATCTCATAGGAGTTTTTAATGGTGAATTAGGGGGGTTGTAGCAAGAAGACACATATGGAGGTTTAAACAACACCTATTGATGTGAATATAAACAATCAATGGTTTCATTGGTAAGGATTTGGCCATTTTCAAGCTTAATAACCTATAAACGGAGTTATGAACCTTTAGGATGCAAAAAAGAGTGAATCGAAGTGTTGAAGTGTAGTCCAAGGCAATGAATCTCTTACAACTGCATTGAGATGTTCAAGAAAGGTGTAGAAGCAAATCAAAGTAAGAAACAATCATTACCAAGCTTATCCCATGAGATTACTGTTGGTTCTAAGAATCTCATAGGAGTTTCTAATGGTGAATAAGGGGCGTTGTAGCAAGAAGACACATATGGAGGCTTAAACAACATCTATTCATGTGAATATGAAGAATCAATGGTTTCATTGACAAGGATTTGGCCATTTTCAAGCTTATTCACCTATGAACGGAGTTATGAACCTTTAGGATGCAAAAAGAGTGAATCGAAGTGTTGAAGTGTAGTCCAAGGCAATGAATCTCTTACAACTGCATTGAGATGTTCAAGAAAGGTGTAGAAGCAAATCAAAGTAAGAAACAATCATTATAGCTTATCCCATAGTTCTGTTAGTTCTAAGAATCTCATAGGAGTTTCTAATGGTGAATAAGGGGGGTTGTAGCAACAGAAGACACATATGGAGGTTTAAACCACATCTATTCATGTGAATATGAAGAATCAATGGTTTCATTGGTAAGTGATTTGGCCATTTTCAAGCTATATTAACCTATAAACGGAGTTATGAACCTTTAGGATGCAAAAAGAGTGAATCGGAAGTGTTGAAGTGTAGTCGAAGGCAATGAATCTCTTACCACTGCATTGAGATGTTCAAGAAAGGTGTAGAAGCAAATCAATGTAAGAAACAAGCATTATAGCTTATCCCATAGTTCTGTTAGTTCTAAGAATCTCATAGGAGTTTCTAATGGTGAATAAGGGCGTGTAGCAAGAAGACACATATGAGGCTTAAACAACACCTATTCATGTGAATATGAAGAATCAATGGTTTCATTGACAAGGATTTGGCCATTTTAAGCTTATTCACCTATAAACGGAGTTATAAACCTTTAGGATGCAAAAAAGAGTGAATCGAAGTGTTGGAAGTGTAGTCAAGGTAATGAATCTCTTACAACTGCATTGAGATGTTCAAGAAAGGTGTAGAAGCAAATCAAAGTAAGAAACAATCATTATAGCTTATCCCATAGTTCTGTTAGTTCTAAGAATCTCATAGGAGTTTTTAATGGTGAATTAGGGGGGTTGTAGCAAGAAGACACATATGGAGGCTTAAACAACATCTATTCATGTGAATATGAAGAATCAATGGTTTCATTGACAAGGATTTGGCCATTTTCAAGCTTATTCACCTATGAACGGAGTTATGAACCTTTAGGATGCAAAAAGAGTGAATCGAAGTGTTGAAGTGTAGTCCAAGGCAATGAATCTCTTACAACTGCATTGAGATGTTCAAGAAAGGTGTAGAAGCAAATCAAAGTAAGAAACAATCATTATAGCTTATCCCATAGTTCTGTTAGTTCTAAGAATCTCATAGGAGTTTCTAATGGTGAATAAGGGGCGTTGTAGCAAGAAGACACATATGGAGGCTTAAACAACATCTATTCATGTGAATATGAAGAATCAATGGTTTCATTGACAAAGGATTTGGCCATTTTTGAAAGCTTTATTCACTTATAAACGGAGTTATGAACCTTCACGATGCAAATAAGAGTGAATCGAAGTGTTGAAGTGTAGTCCAAGGCAATGAATCTCTTACAACTGCATTGAGATGTTCAAGAAAGGTGTAGAAGCAAATCAAAGTAAGAAACAAGCATTATAGCTTATCCCATAGTTCTGTTAGTTCTAAGAATCTCATAGGAGTTTCTAATGGTGAATAAGGGGCGTCGTAGCAAGAAGACACATATGGAGGCTTAAACAACATCTATTCATGTGAATATGAAGAATCAATGGTTTCATTGACAAGGATTTGGCCATTTTCAAGCTTATTCACCTATGAACGGAGTTATGAACCTTTAGGATGCAAAAAAGAGTGAATCGAAGTGTTGAAGTGTAGTCCACGGCAATGAATCTCTTACAACTGCATTGAGATGTTCAAGAAAGGTGTAGAAGCAAATCAAAGTAAGAAACAATCATTATAGCTTATCCCATAGTTCTGTTAGTTCTAAGAATCTCATAGGAGTTTCTAATGGTGAATTTGTGAGTTGTAGCAAGAAGACACATATGGAGGCTGAAACTACACCTATTGATGTGAATATAAACAATCAATGGTTTCATTGGTAAGGATTTGGCCATTTTCAAGCTTAATAACCTATAAACGGAGTTATGAACCTCTAGGATGCAAAAAAGAGTAAATCGAAGTGTTGAAGTGTAGTCCAAGGCAATGAATCTCTTACAACTGCATTGAGATGTTCAAGAAAGGTGTAGAAGCAAATCAAAGTAAGAAACAATCATTATAGCTTATCCCATAGTTCTGTTAGTTCTAAGAATCTCATAGGAGTTTTTAATGGTGAATTAGGGGGGTTGTAGCAAGAAGACACATATGGAGGCTTAAACAACACCTATTGATGTGAATATGAAGAATCAATGGTTTCATTGACAAGGATTTGGCCATTTTCAAGCTTATTCACCTATAAACGGAGTTATGAACCTTTAGGATGCAAAAAAGAGTGAATCGAAGTGTTGAAGTGTAGTCCAAGGCAATGAATCTCTTACAACTGCATTGAGATGTTCAAGAAAGGTGTAGAAGCAAATCAAAGTAAGAAACAATCATTATAGCTTATCCCATAGTTCTGTTAGTTCTAAGAATCTCATAGGAGTTTCTAATGGTGAATAAGGGGCGTTGTAGCAAGAAGACACATATGGAGGCTTAAACAACACCTATTGATGTGAATATGAAGAATCAATGGTTTCATTGACAAGGATTTGGCCATTTTTAAGCTGATTCACCGATAAACGGAGTTATGAACCTTCAGGATACAAAAGAGAGTGCGACGAAGTGTTGAAGTGTAGTCCAAGGCAATGAATCTCTTACAACTGCATTGAGATGTTCAAGAAAGGTGTAGAAGCAAATCAATGTAAGAAACAAGCATTATAGCTTATCCCATAGTTCTGTTAGTTCTAAGAATCTCATAGGAGTTTCTAATGGTGAATTTGGGAGTTGTAGCTAGAAGACACATATGGAGGCTTAATAAACATCTATTCATGTGAATATGAAGAATCAATGGTTTCATTGACAAGGATTTGGCCATTTTCAAGCTTATTCACCTATAAACGGAGTTCTGAACCTTCAGGATGCAAATAAGAGTGAATCGAAGTGTTGAAGTGTAGTCCAAGGCAATGAATCTCTTACAACTGCTTTGAGATGTTCAAGAAATGTGTAGAAGCAAATCAAAGTAAGAAACAAGCATTATAGCTTATCCCATAGTTCTGTTAGTTCTAAGAATCTCATAGGAGTTCTAATGGTGAATAAGGGGTGTTGTAGCAAGACGACACATATTGAGGCTTAAACAACACCTATTGATGTGAATATGAAGAATCAATGGTTTCATTGACAAGGATTTGGCCATTTTTAAGCTTATTCACCTATAAACGGAGTTATGAACCTTCAAGATGCAAAAAAGAGTGAATCGAAGTGTTGAAGTGTAGTCAAGGCAATGAATCTCTTACAACTGCATTGAGATGTTCAAGAAAGGTGTAAGGAATCAAAGTAAGAAACAATCATTATAGCTTATCCCATAGTTCCGTTAGTTCTAAGAATCTCATGAGGAGTTTTAATGGTGAATAAGGGGCATAGTTGTAGCAAGTCTACATATGGAGGCTTAAACAACATCTATTCATGTGAATATGAAGAATCAATGGTTTCATTGACAAGGATTTGGCCATTTTCAAGCTTATTCACCTATAAACGGAGTTATGAACCTTTAGGATGCAAAAAAGAGTGAATCGAAGTGTTGAAGGTGTAGTCAAGGCAATGAATCTCTTACAACTGCATTGAGATGTTCACGAAAGGTGTAGAAGCAAATCAAAGTAAGAAACAATCATTATAGCTTATCCCATAGTTCTGTTAGTTCTAGGAATCTCATAGGAGTTTTTAATGGTGAATGAAAGGGGTTGTAGAAGAAGACACATATGGAGGCTTAAACAACATCTATTGATGTGAATATAAAGAATCAATGGTTTCATTGACAAGGATTTGGCTCATTTTCAAGCTTATTCACCTATAAACGGAGTTATGAACCTTCAGGATGCAAATAAGAGTGAATCGGTGTTGGAAGTGTAGTCAAGGCAATGAATCTCTTACAACTGCATTGAGATGTTCAAGAAAGGTGTAAGAAGCAAATCAAAGTAAGAAACAAGCATTATAGCTTATCCCATAGTTCTGTTAGTTCTAAGAATCTCATAGGAGTTTTTAATGGTGAATAAGGGGGTTGTAGAAGAAGACACATATGGAGGCTTAAACAACATCTATTCATGTGAATATAAACAATCAATGGTTTCATTGACAAGGATTTGGCCATTTTTCAAAGTTCTTATTCACATATGAACGGAGTTATCAACGTTTCGGATGCCAAAAAGAGTGAATCGAAGTGTTGAAGTGTAGTCCAAGGCAATGAATCTCTTACAACTGCATTGAGATGTTCAAGAAAGGTGTAGAAGCAAATCAAAGTAAGAAACAATCATTATGGCTTATCCCATAGTTCTGTTAGTTCTATGAATCTCATAGGAGTTTTTAATGGTGAATAAGGGGCGTTGTAGCAAGAAGACACATATGGAGGCTTAAACAACATCTATTCATGAGAATATGAAGAATCAATGGTTTCATTGACAAGGATTTGGCCATTTTCAAGCTTAATAACCTATAAACGGAGTTATGAACCTTTAGGATGCAAAAAAGAGTGAATCGAAGTGTTGAAGTGTAGTCCAAGGCAATGAATCTCTTACAACTGCATTGAGATGTTCAAGAAAGGTGTAGAAGCAAATCAAAGTAAGAAACAAGCATTATAGCTTATCCCATAGTTCTGTTAGTTCTAAGAATCTCATAGGAGTTTCTAATGGTGAATAAGGGGCGTCGTAGCAAGAAGACACATATGGAGGCTTAAACAACATCTATTCATGTGAATATGAAGAATCAATGGTTTCATTGACAAGGATTTGGCCATTTTTAAGCTTATTCACCTATGAACGGAGTTATGAACCTTTAGGATGCAAAAAAAAGTGAATCGAAGTGTTGAAGTGTAGTCCAAGGCAATGAATCTCTTACAATTGCATTGAGATGTTCAAGAAAGGTGTAGAAGCAAATCAATGTAAGAAACAAGCATTATAGCTTATCCCATAGTTCTGTTAGTTCTAAGAATCTCATAGGAGTTTCTAATGGTGAATAAGGGGCGTTGTAGCAAGAAGACACATATGGAGGTTTAAACAACACCTATTGATGTGAATATAAACAATCAATGGTTTCATTGACAAGGATTTGGCCATTTTCAAGCTTATTCACCTATAAACGGAGTTATGAACCTTCAGGATGCGAAAAAGAGTGAATCGAAGTGTTGAAGTGTAGTCCAAGGCAATGAATCTCTTACAACTGCATTGAGATGTTCAAGAAAGGTGTAGAAGCAAATCAATGTAAGAAACAAGCATTATAGCTTATCCCATAGTTCTGTTAGTTCTAAGAATCTCATAGGAGTTTCTAATGGTGAATAAGGGGCGTTGTAGCAAGAAGACACATATGGAGGCTTAAACAACATCTATTCATGTGAATATGAAGAATCAATGGTTTCATTGACAAGGATTTGGCCATTTTCAAGCTTATTCACCTATAAACGGAGTTATGAACCTTCAGGATGCAAAAAAGAGTGAATCGAAGTGTTGAAGTGTAGTCCAAGGCAATGAATCTCTTACAACTGCATTGAGATGTTCAAGAAAGGTGTAGAAGCAAATCAAAGTAAGAAACAAGCATTATAGCTTATCCCATAGTTCTGTTAGTTCTAAGAATCTCATAGGAGTTTTTAATGGTGAATAAGGGGCGTTGTAGCAAGAAGACACATATGGAGGCTTAAACAACATCTATTCATGTGAATATGAAGAATCAATGGTTTCATTGACAAGGATTTGGCCATTTTCAAGCTTATTCACCTATAAACGGAGTTATGAACCTTCAGGATGCAAAAAAGAGTGAATCGAAGTGTTGAAGTGTAGTCCAAGGCAATGAATCTCTTACAACTGCATTGAGATGTTCAAGAAAGGTGTAGAAGCAAATCAAAGTAAGAAACAAGCATTATAGCTTATCCCATAGTTCTGTTAGTTCTAGGAATCTCATAGGAGTTTTTAATGGTGAATTAGGGGGGTTGTAGCAAGAAGACACATATGGAGGTTTAAACAACATCTATTCATGTGAATATGAAGAATCAATGGTTTCATTGACAAGGATTTGGCCATGTTAAAGCTTATTCACCTATAAACGGAGTTATGAACCTTCAGGATGCAAAAAAGAGTGAATCGAAGTGTTGAAGTGTAGTCCAAGGCAATGAATCTCTTACAATTGCATTGAGATGTTCAAGAAAGGTATATAAGCAAATCAAAGTAAGAAACAAGCATTATAGCTTATCCCATAGTTCTGTTAGTTCTAGGAATCTCATAGGAGTTTTTAATGGTGAATTAGGGGGGTTGTAGCAAGAAGACACATATGGAGGTTTAAACAACATCTATTCATGTGAATATGAAGAATCAATGGTTTCATTGACAAGGATTTGGCCATGTTCAAGCTTATTCACCTATAAACGGAGTTATGAACCTTCAGGATGCAAAAAAGAGTGAATCGAAGTGTTGAAGTGTAGTCCAAGGCAATGAATCTCTTACAATTGCATTGAGATGTTCAAGAAAGGTGTAGAAGCAAATCAATGTAAGAAACAAGCATTATAGCTTATCCCATAGTTCTGTTAGTTCTAAGAATCTGATAGGAGTTTCTAATGGTGAATAAGGGGCGTTGTAGCAAGAAGACACATATGGAGGCTTAAACAACATCTATTCATGTGAATATGAAGAATCAATGGTTTCATTGACAAGGATTTGGCCATTTTCAAGCTTATTCACCTATAAACGGAGTTATGAACCTTCAGGATGCAAATAAGAGTGAATCGAAGTGTTGAAGTGTAGTCCAAGGCAATGAATCTCTTACAACTGCATTGAGATGTTCAAGAAAGGTGTAGAAGCAAATCAAAGTAAGAAACAAGCATTATAGCTTATCCCATAGTTCTGTTAGTTCTAGGAATCTCATAGGAGTTTTTAATGGTGAATTAGGGGGGTTGTAGCAAGAAGACACATATGGAGGTTTAAACAACATCTATTCATGTGAATATGAAGAATCAATGGTTTCATTGACAAGGATTTGGCCATGTTCAAGCTTATTCACCTATAAACGGAGTTATGAACCTTCAGGATGCAAATAAGAGTGAATCGAAGTGTTGAAGTGTAGTCCAAGGCAATGAATCTCTTACAACTGCATTGAGATGTTCAAGAAAGGTGTAGAAGCAAATCAATGTAAGAAACAAGCATTATAGCTTATCCCATAGTTCTGTTAGTTCTAGGAATCTCATAGGAGTTTTTAATGGTGAATTAGGGGGGTTGTAGCAAGAAGACACATATGGAGGTTTAAACAACACCTATTGATGTGAATATAAACAATCAATGGTTTCATTGACAAGGATTTGGCCATGTTCAAGCTTATTCACCTATAAACGGAGTTATGAACCTTCAGGATGCAAATAAGAGTGAATCGAAGTGTTGAAGTGTAGTCCAAGGCAATGAATCTCTTACAATTGCATTGAGATGTTCAAGAAAGGTGTAGAAGCAAATCAATGTAAGAAACAAGCATTATAGCTTATCCCATAGTTCTGTTAGTTCTAGGAATCTCATAGGAGTTTCTAATGGTGAATAAGGGGCGTTGTAGCAAGAAGACACATATGGAGGCTTAAACAACATCTATTCATGTGAATATGAAGAATCAATGGTTTCATTGACAAGGATTTGGCCATTTTCAAGCTTATTCACCTATAAACGGAGTTATGAACCTTCAGGATGCAAATAAGAGTGAATCGAAGTGTTGAAGTGTAGTTTAGGCAATGAATCTCTTACAACTGCATTGAGATGTTCAAGAAAGGTGTAGAAGCAAATCAATGTAAGAAACAAGCATTATAGCTTATCCCATAGTTCTGTTAGTTCTAAGAATCTCATAGGAGTTTTTAATGGTGAATTAGGGGGGTTGTAGCAAGAAGACACATATGGAGGTTTAAACAACATCTATTCATGTGAATATGAAGAATCAATGGTTTCATTGACAAGGATTTGGCCATTTTCAAGCTTATTCACCTATAAACGGAGTTATGAACCTTCAGGATGCAAAAAAGAGTGAATCGAAGTGTTGAAGTGTAGTCCAAGGCAATGAATCTCTTACAACTGCATTGAGATGTTCAAGAAAGGTATATAAGCAAATCAAAGTAAGAAACAAGCATTATAGCTTATCCCATAGTTCTGTTAGTTCTAGGAATCTCATAGGAGTTTTTAATGGTGAATTAGGGGGGTTGTAGCAAGAAGACACATATGGAGGTTTAAACAACATCTATTCATGTGAATATGAAGAATCAATGGTTTCATTGACAAGGATTTGGCCATGTTAAAGCTTATTCACCTATAAACGGAGTTATGAACCTTCAGGATGCAAAAAAGAGTGAATCGAAGTGTTGAAGTGTAGTCCAAGGCAATGAATCTCTTACAATTGCATTGAGATGTTCAAGAAAGGTGTAGAAGCAAATCAATGTAAGAAACAAGCATTATAGCTTATCCCATAGTTCTGTTAGTTCTAGGAATCTCATAGGAGTTTTTAATGGTGAATTAGGGGGGTTGTAGCAAGAAGACACATATGGAGGTTTAAACAACATCTATTCATGTGAATATGAAGAATCAATGGTTTCATTGACAAGGATTTGGCCATGTTAAAGCTTATTCACCTATAAACGGAGTTATGAACCTTCAGGATGCAAAAAAGAGTGAATCGAAGTGTTGAAGTGTAGTCCAAGGCAATGAATCTCTTACAATTGCATTGAGATGTTCAAGAAAGGTGTAGAAGCAAATCAATGTAAGAAACAAGCATTATAGCTTATCCCATAGTTCTGTTAGTTCTAAGAATCTCATAGGAGTTTCTAATGGTGAATAAGGGGCGTTGTAGCAAGAAGACACATATGGAGGCTTAAACAACATCTATTCATGTGAATATGAAGAATCAATGGTTTCATTGACAAGGATTTGGCCATTTTCAAGCTTATTCACCTATAAACGGAGTTATGAACCTTTAGGATGCAAAAAAGAGTGAATCGAAGTGTTGAAGTGTAGTCCAAGGCAATGAATCTCTTACAACTGCATTGAGATGTTCAAGAAAGGTGTAGAAGCAAATCAATGTAAGAAACAAGCATTATAGCTTATCCCATAGTTCTGTTAGTTCTAAGAATCTCATAGGAGTTTTTAATGGTGAATTAGGGGGGTTGTAGCAAGAAGACACATATGGAGGCTTAAACAACATCTATTCATGTGAATATGAAGAATCAATGGTTTCATTGACAAGGATTTGGCCATTTTCAAGCTTATTCACCTATAAACGGAGTTATGAACCTTCAGGATGCAAATAAGAGTGAATCGAAGTGTTGAAGTGTAGTCCAAGGCAATGAATCTCTTACAACTGCATTGAGATGTTCAAGAAAGGTGTAGAAGCAAATCAATGTAAGAAACAAGCATTATAGCTTATCCCATAGTTCTGTTAGTTCTAAGAATCTGATAGGAGTTTCTAATGGTGAATAAGGGGCGTTGTAGCAAGAAGACACATATGGAGGCTTAAACAACATCTATTCATGTGAATATGAAGAATCAATGGTTTCATTGACAAGGATTTGGCCATGTTAAAGCTTATTCACCTATAAACGGAGTTATGAACCTTCAGGATGCGAAAAAGAGTGAATCGAAGTGTTGAAGTGTAGTCCAAGGCAATGAATCTCTTACAACTGCTTTGAGATGTTCAAGAAAGGTGTAGAAGCAAATCAATGTAAGAAACAAGCATTATAGCTTATCCCATAGTTCTGTTACTTCTAAGAATCTCATAGGAGTTTCTAATGGTGAATAAGGGGCGTTGTAGCAAGAAGACACATATGGAGGCTTAAACAACACCTATTGATGTGAATATGAAGAATCAATGGTTTCATTGACAAGGATTTGGCCATTTTCAAGCTTATTCACCTATAAACGGAGTTATGAACCTTCAGGATGCAAATAAGAGTGAATCGAAGTGTTGAAGTGTAGTCCAAGGCAATGAATCTCTTACAACTGCATTGAGATGTTCAAGAAAGGTGTAGAAGCAAATCAATGTAAGAAACAAGCATTATAGCTTATCCCATAGTTCTGTTAGTTCTAAGAATCTGATAGGAGTTTCTAATGGTGAATAAGGGGCGTTGTAGCAAGAAGACACATATGGAGGCTTAAACAACATCTATTCATGTGAATATGAAGAATCAATGGTTTCATTGACAAGGATTTGGCCATTTTCAAGCTTATTCACCTATAAACGGAGTTATGAACCTTCAGGATGCAAATAAGAGTGAATCGAAGTGTTGAAGTGTAGTCCAAGGCAATGAATCTCTTACAACTGCATTGAGATGTTCAAGAAAGGTATATAAGCAAATCAAAGTAAGAAACAAGCATTATAGCTTATCCCATAGTTCTGTTAGTTCTAGGAATCTCATAGGAGTTTTTAATGGTGAATTAGGGGGGTTGTAGCAAGAAGACACATATGGAGGTTTAAACAACATCTATTCATGTGAATATGAAGAATCAATGGTTTCATTGACAAGGATTTGGCCATTTTCAAGCTTATTCACCTATAAACGGAGTTATGAACCTTCAGGATGCAAAAAAGAGTGAATCGAAGTGTTGAAGTGTAGTTCAAGGCAATGAATCTCTTACAACTGCATTGAGATGTTCAAGAAAGGTGTAGAAGCAAATCAAAGTAAGAAACAAGCATTATAGCTTATCCCATAGTTCTGTTAGTTCTAAGAATCTCATAGGAGTTTCTAATGGTGAAT
The DNA here is from genome assembly GCA_028015245.1 of Cardamine occulta. Classification (NCBI taxonomy): domain Eukaryota; kingdom Viridiplantae; phylum Streptophyta; class Magnoliopsida; order Brassicales; family Brassicaceae; genus Cardamine; species Cardamine occulta. The sequence goes on along the minus strand of CM051389.1, from coordinate 732,915 downwards.
TAGGGGGGTTGTAGCAAGAAGACACATATGGAGGTTTAAACAACATCTATTCATGTGAATATGAAGAATCAATGGTTTCATTGACAAGGATTTGGCCATGTTCAAGCTTATTCACCTATAAACGGAGTTATGAACCTTCAGGATGCAAATAAGAGTGAATCGAAGTGTTGAAGTGTAGTCCAAGGCAATGAATCTCTTACAATTGCATTGAGATGTTCAAGAAAGGTGTAGAAGCAAATCAATGTAAGAAACAAGCATTATAGCTTATCCCATAGTTCTGTTAGTTCTAAGAATCTCATAGGAATTTTTAATGGTGAATAAAGGGGGTTGTAGCAAGAAGACACATATGGAGGTTTAAACAACATCTATTCATGTGAATATGAAGAATCAATGGTTTCATTGACAAGGATTTAGCCATTTTCAAAGCTTATTCACCTATAAACGAAGTTATGAACCTTCAGGAGGCAAATAAGAGTGAATCGAAGTGTTGAAGTGTAGTCCAAGGCAATGAATCTCTTACAACTGCATTGAGTTGTTCAAGAAAGGTGGAGAATCAAATCAAAGTAATAAACAATCATTATAGCTTATCCCATAGTTCTATTAGTTCTAGAAATCTCATAGGAGTTTTTAATGGTGAATTAGGGGGTTGTAGCAAGAAGACACATATGGAGGTTTAAACAACATCTATTCATGTGAATATAAAGAATCAATGGTTTCATTGACAAGGATTTGGCCATGTTAAAGCTTATTCACCTATAAACGGAGTTATGAAACGTCAGGCTGGAAAGGAGAGTGAATAGAAGTGGGGGGGCGTAGTACAAGGCAATGAATCTCTTACAATTGCATAGAGCTGTTCAAGAAAGGTGTAGAAGCAAATCAATGTAAGAAACAAGCATTATAGCTTATCCCATAGTTCTGTTAGTTCTAAGCATCTGATAGGAGTTTCTAATGGTGAATAAGGGGCGTTGTAGCAAGAAGACACATATGGAGGCTTAAACAACATCTATTCATGTGAATATGAAGAATCAATGGTTTCATTGACAAGGATTTGGCCATTTTCAAGCTTATTCACCTATAAACGGAGTTATGAACCTTCGGGATGCAAATAAGAGTGAATCCAAGTGTTGAAGTGTAGTCCAAGGCAATGAATCTCTTACAACTGCATTGAGATGTTCAAGAAAGGTATATAAGCAAATCAAAGTAAGAAACAAGCATTATAGCTTATCCCATAGTTTTGTTAGTTCTAGGAATCTCATAGGAGTTTTTAATGGTGAATAAGGGGGGTTGTAGCAAGAAGACACATATGGAGGTTTAAACAACACCTATTCATGTGAATATGAAGAATCAATGGTTTCATTGACAAGGATTTGGCCATTTTCAAGCTTATTCACCTATAAACAGAGTTATGAACCTTCAGGATGCAAATAAGAGTGAATCGAAGTGTTGAAGTGTAGTCCACGGCAATGAATCTCTTACAACTGGATTGAGATGTTCAAGAAAGGTGTAGAAGCAAATCAATGTAAGAAACAAGCATTATAGCTTATCCCATAGTTCTATTAGTTCTAGAAATCTCATAGGAGTTTTTAATGGTGAATTAGGGGGGGTTGTAGCAAGAAGACACATATGGAGGTTTAAACAACATCTATTCATGTGAATATGAAGAATCAATGGTTTCATTGACAAGGATTTGGCCATTTTCAAGCTTATTCACCTATGAACGGAGTTATGAACCTTTAGGATGCAAATGAGAGTGAATAGAAGTGTTGAAATGTAGTCAGAGGCAATGAATCTCTTACAACTGCATTGAGATGTTCAAGAAAGGTGTAGAAGCAAATCAATGTAGAAACAAGCATTATAAGCTTATCCCGTAGTTCCGTTAGTTCTAGGAATCTCATAGGAGTTTTCTAATGGTGAATAAGGGCGTTGTAGCAAGAAGACACATATGGAGGCTTAAACAACACTATTCATGTGAATATGAAGAATCAATGGTTTTCATTGACAAGGATTTGGCCATTTTCAAGCTTATTCACCTATAAGCGGAGTTATGAACCTTGGGGATGCAAAAAGAGTGAATCGAAGTGTTGAAGTGTAGTCCAAGGCAATGAATCTCTTACAACTGCATTGAGATGTTCAAGAAAGGTGTAGAAGCAAATCAAAGTAAGAAACAAGCATTATAAGCTTATCCCATGGTTCCGTTAGTTCTAGGAATCTCATAGGAGTTTTTAATGGTGAATAAGGGGGGGTTGTAGCAAGAAGACACATATGGAGGGTTAAACAACATCTATTCATGTGAATATGAAGAATCAATGCTTTTGTTGACAAGTATTTAGCCATTTTCGAGCGTGAGCACCTATAAGCGGAGTTATGAACCGTCGGAATGCAAATAAGAGTGAATCGAAGTGTTGAAGTGTAGTCCAAGGCAATGAATCTCTTACAACTGCATTGAGATGTTCAAGAAAGGTGTATAAGCAAATCAAAGTAAGAAACAAGCATTATAGCTTATCCCATAGTTCTGTTAGTTCTAGGAATCTCATAGGAGTTTTTAATGGTGAATTAGGGGGGTTGTAGCAAGAAGACACATATGGAGGTTTAAACAACATCTATTCATGTGAATATGAAGAATCAATGGTTTCATTGACAAGGATTTGGCCATGTTAAAGCTTATTCACCTATAAACGGAGTTATGAACCTTGAGGATGCAAAAAAGAGTGAATCGAAGTGTTGAAGTGTAGTCCAAGGCAATGAATCTCTTACAATTGCATTGAGATGTTCAAGAAAGGTGTAGAAGCAAATCAATGTAAGAAACAAGCATTATAGCTTATCCCATAGTTCTGTTAGTTCTAGGAATCTCATAGGAGTTTTCTAATGGTGAATAAGGGGGTTGTAGCAAGAAGCACATATGGAGGTTGAAACAACATCTATTCATGTGAATATGAAGAATCAATGGTTTCATTGACAAGGATTTGGCCATGTTAAAGCTTATTCACCTATAAACGGAGTTATGAACCTTGAGGATGCAAAAAAGAGGGGAGCGCAGTGTTGAAGTGTAGTCCAAGGCAATGAATCTCTTACAACTGCTTTGAGATGTTCAAGAAAGGTGTAGAAGCAAATCAAAGTAAGAAACAAGCATTATAGCTTATCCCATAGTTCTGTTAGTTCTTTGAATCTCATAGGAGTTTCTAATGGGGAATATGGGGAGTTGTAGCAAGAAGACACATATGGAGGTTTAAACAACACCTATTGATGTGAATATGAAGAATCACTGGTTTCATTGACAAGGATTTGGCCATTTTCAAGCTTATTCACCTATAAACGGAGTTATGAACCTTCAGGATGCAAAAAAGAGTGAATCGAAGTGTTGAAGTGTAGTCCAAGGCAATGAATCTCTTACAACTGCATTGAGATGTTCAAGAAAGGTGTAGAAGCAAATCAATGTAAGAAACAAGCATTATAGCTTATCCCATGGTTCTGTTAGTTCTAAGAATCTCATAGGAGTTTCTAATGGTGAATAAGGGGGGTTGTAGCAAGAAGACACATATGGAGGTTTAAACAACATCTATTCATGTGAATATGAAGAATCAATGGTTTCATTGACAAGGATTTAGCCATTTTCAAGCTTATTCACCTATAAGCGGAGTTATGAACCTTGGGGATGCAAATAAGAGTGAATCGAAGTGTTGAAGTGTAGTCCAAGGCAATGAATCTCTTACAACTGCATTGAGATGTTCAAGAAAGGTGTAAAAGCAAATCATGTAAGAAACAAGCATTATAAGCTTATCCCATGGTTCTGTTAGTTCTAGGAATCTCATAGGAGTTTTTAATGGTGAATAAGGGCGTTGTAGAAGAAGACACATATGGAGGTTTAAACAACATCTATTCATGTGAATATGAAGAATCAATGGTTTTCATTGACAAGGATTTGGCCATTTTCAAAGCTTATTCACCTATAAGCGGAGTTATGAACCTTGGGGATGCAATAAGAGTGAAACGAAGTGTTGAAGTGTAGTCCAAGGCAATGAATCTCTTACAACTGCATTGAGATGTTCAAGAAAGGTGTAGAAGCAAATCAATGTAAGAAACAAGCATTATAGCTTATCCCATAGTTCTGTTAGTTCTAGGAATCTCATAGGAGTTTTTAATGGTGAATAAGGGGCGTTGTAGCAAGAAGACACATATGGAGGCTTAAACAACATCTATTCATGTGAATATGAAGAATCAATGGTTTCATTGACAAGGATTTGGCCATTTTCAAGCTTATTCACCTATAAACGGAGTTATGAACCTTCAGGATGCAAATAAGAGTGAATCGAAGTGTTGAAGTGTAGTCCAAGGCAATGAATCTCTTACAACTGCATTGAGATGTTCAAGAAAGGTGTAGAAGCAAATCAATGTAAGAAACAAGCATTATAGCTTATCCCATAGTTCTGTTAGTTCTAGGAATCTCATAGGAGTTTTTAATGGTGAATTAGGGGGGTTGTAGCAAGAAGACACATATGGAGGTTTAAACAACATCTATTCATGTGAATATGAAGAATCAATGGTTTCATTGACAAGGATTTGGCCATGTTAAAGCTTATTCACCTATAAACGGAGTTATGAACCTTCAGGATGCAAATAAGAGTGAATCGAAGTGTTGAAGTGTAGTCCAAGGCAATGAATCTCTTACAACTGCATTGAGATGTTCAAGAAAGGTATATAAGCAAATCAAAGTAAGAAACAAGCATTATAGCTTATCCCATAGTTCTGTTAGTTCTAGGAATCTCATAGGAGTTTTTAATGGTGAATTAGGGGGGTTGTAGCAAGAAGACACATATGGAGGTTTAAACAACATCTATTCATGTGAATATGAAGAATCAATGGTTTCATTGACAAGGATTTGGCCATTTTCAAGCTTATTCACCTATAAACGGAGTTATGAACCTTCAGGATGCAAATAAGAGTGAATCGAAGTGTTGAAGTGTAGTCCAAGGCAATGAATCTCTTACAACTGCATTGAGATGTTCAAGAAAGGTGTAGAAGCAAATCAATGTAAGAAACAAGCATTATAGCTTATCCCATAGTTCTGTTAGTTCTAGGAATCTGATAGGAGTTTCTAATGGTGAATAAGGGGCGTTGTAGCAAGAAGACACAGATGGAGGCTTAAACAACATCGATTGATGTGGATATGAAGAATCAATGGTTTTCATTGACAAGGATTTGGCCATTTTCAAAGCTTATTCACCTATAAGCGGAGTTATGAACCTTGGGGATGCAAATAAGAGTGAATCGAAGTGTTGAAGTGTAGTCGAGGCAATGAATCTCTTACAACTGCATTGCGATGTTAAAGAAAGGTATAGAAGCAAATCAAAGTAAGAAACAAGCATTATAAGCTTATCCCGTAGTTCTGTTAGTTCTAGGAATCTCATAGGAGTTTTTAATGGGGAATAAGGGGCGTTGTAGCAAGAAGACACATATGGAGGTGTAAACAACATCTATTCATGTGAATATGAAGAATCAATGGTTTTCATTGACAAGGATTTGGCCATTTTCAAGCTTATTCACCTATAAGCGGAGTTATGAACCTTGGGGATGCAAAAAAGAGTGAATCGATGTGTTGAACTGTAGTCCAAGGCAATGAAACTCTTACAACTGCATTGAGATGTTCAAGAAAGGTGTAAAAGCAAATCAATGTAAGTAAACAAGCATTATAAGCTTATCCCGTGGTTCTGTTAGTTCTAGGAATCTCATAGGAGTTTTCTAATGGTGAATTAAGGCGTTGTAGCAAGAAGACACATATGGAGGTTTAAACAACATCTATTCATGTGAATATGAAGAATCAATGGTTTTCATTGACAAGGATTTGGCCATTTTCAAAGCTTATTCACCTATAAGCGGAGTTATGAACCTTGAGGATGCAAATAAGAGTGAATCGAAGTGTTGAAGTGTAGTCGAGGCAATGAATCTCTTACAACTGCATTGAGATGTTCAAGAAAGGTATAAAAGCAAATCAATGTAAGAAACAAGCATTATAAGCTTATCCCATAGTTCTGTTAGTTCTAGGAATCTCATAGGAGTTTCTAATGGTGAATAAGGGCGTTGTGCAAGAAGACACATATGGAGGTTTAAACAACATCTATTCATGTGAATATGAAGAATCAATGGTTTTCATTGACAAGGATTTGGCCATTTTAAAGCTTATTCACCTATAAGCGGAGTTATGAACCTTGGGGATGCAAATAAGAGTGAATCGAAGTGTTGAAGTGTAGTCGAGGCAATGAATCTCTTACAACTGCATTGAGATGTTCAAGAAAGGTATAGAAGCAAATCAATGTAAGAAACAAGCATTATAAGCTTATCCCATAGTTTTGTTAGTTCTAGGAATCTCATAGGAGTTTCTAATGGTGAATAAGGGGGTTGTAGCAAGAAGACACATATGGAGGTTTAAACATATCTATTATGTGAATATGAAGAATCAATGGTTTTCATTGACAAGGATTTGGCCATTTTCAAAGCTTATTCACCTATAAGCGGAGTTATGAACCTTGGGGATGCAAATAAGAGTGAATCGAAGTGTTGAAGTGTAGTCCAGGCAATGAATCTCTTACAACTGCATTGAGATGTTCAAGAAAGGTGTAAGACGCAAATCAAGTAAGAAAACAAGCATTATAAGCTTATCCCATAGTTCTATTAGTTCTAAGGAATCTCATAGGAGTTTCTAATGGTGAATAAGGGGGTTGTAGCAAGAAGACACATATGGAGGTTTTAAACAACATCTATTCATGTGAATATGAAGAATCAATGGTTTCATTGACAAGGATTTGGCCATTTTCAAAGCTTATTCACCTATAAGCGGAGTGATGAACCTTCAGGATGCAAAAAAGAGTGAATCGAGCAAGGCAATCAATATCTTACAACTGCATTGAGATGTTCAAGAAAGGTGTAGAAGCAAATCAATGTAAGAAACAAGCATTATAGCTTAGCCCATAGTTCTGTTAGTTCTAGGAATCTCATAGGAGTTTTTAATGGTGAATAAGGGGGGTTGTAGCAAGAAGACACATATGGAGGTTTAAACAACACCTATTCATGTGAATATGAAGAATCAATGGTTTTCATTGACAAGGATTTGGCCATTTTCAAGCTTATTCACCTATAAGCGGAGTTATGAACCTTGGGGATGCAAATAAGAGTGAATCGAAGTGTTGAAGTGTAGTCGAGGCAATGAATCTCTTACAACTGCATTGAGATGTTCAAGAAAGGTGTAAAAGCAAATCAATGTAAGTAAACAAGCATTATAAGCTTATCCCATGGTTCTGTTAGTTCTAAGGAATCTCATAGGAGTTTTCTAATGGTGAATTAGGGGCGTTGTAGCAAGAAGACACATATGGAGGTTTAAACAACATCTATTCATGTGAATATGAAGAATCAATGGTTTTCATTGACAAGGATTTGGCCATTTTCAAGCTTATTCACCTATAAGCGGAGTTATGAACCGTCGGGATGCAAATAAGAGTGAATCGAAGTGTTGAAGTGTAGTCCAAGGCAATGAATCTCTTACAACTGCATTGAGATGTTCAAGAAAGGTGTAAAGCAAATCAATGTAAGAAACAAGCATTATAAGCTTATCCCATGGTTCTGTTAGTTCTAGGAATCTCATAGGAGTTTTCTAATGGTGAATAAGGGGGCGTTGTAGCAAGAAGACACATATGGAGGTTTAAACAACATCTATTCATGTGAATATGAAGAATCAATGGTTTTCATTGACAAGGATTTGGCCATTTTCAAAGCTTATTCACCTATAAGCGGAGTTATGAACCTTGGGGATGCAAAAAAGAGTGAATCGAAGTGTTGAAGTGTAGTCCAAGGCAATGAATCTCTTACAACTGCATGGAGATGTTCAAGAAAGGTGTAGAAGCAATTCAAAGTAAAAACAAAGCATTATAAGCTTATCCCATAGTTCTGTTAGTTCTAGGAATCTCATAGGAGTTTTTTAATGGTGAATAAGGGGGGGTTGTAGCAAGAAGACACATATGGAGGTTTAAACAACATCTATTCATGTGAATATGAAGAATCAATGGTTTTCATTGACAAGGGTTTGGCCATTTTCAAGCTTATTCACCTATAAGCGGAGTTATGAACCTTGAGGATGCAAATAAGAGTGAATCGAAGTGTTGAAGTGTAGTCGAGGCAATGAATCTCTTACAACTGCATTGAGATGTTCAAGAAAGGTATAAAGCAAATCAATGTAAGAAACAAGCATTATAGCTTATCCCGTAGTTCTGTTAGTTCTAGGAATCTCATAGGAGTTTTTAATGGTGAATTAGGGCGTTGTAGCAAGAAGACACATATGGAGGTTTAAACAACATCTATTCATGTGAATATGAAGAATCAATGGTTTTCATTGACAAGGATTTGGCCATTTTCAAAGCTTATTCACCTATAAGCGGAGTTATGAACCTTCGGGATGCAAATAAGAGTGAATCGAAGTGTTGAAGTGTAGTCCAAGGCAATGAATCTCTTACAATTGCATTGAGATGTTCAAGGAAGGTGTAGAAGCAAATCAATGAAAGCAAGCATTATAGCTTATCCCATAGTGCTGTTAGTTCTAAGAATCTGATAGGAGTTTCTAATGGTGAATAAGGGGCGTTGTAGCAAGAAGACACATATGGAGGCTTAAACAACATCTATTCATGTGAATATGAAGAATCAATGGTTTCATTGACAAGGATTTGGCCATTTTCAAGCTTATTCACCTATAAACGGAGTTATGAACCTTCAGGATGCAAATAAGAGTGAATCGAAGTGTTGAAGTGTAGTCCAAGGCAATGAATCTCTTACAACTGCATTGAGATGTTCAAGAAAGGTATATAAGCAAATCAAAGTAAGAAACAAGCATTATAGCTTATCCCATAGTTCTGTTAGTTCTAGGAATCTCATAGGAGTTTTTAATGGTGAATTAGGGGGTTGTAGCAAGAAGACACATATGGAGGTTTAAACAACATCTATTCATGTGAATATGAAGAATCAATGGTTTCATTGACAAGGATTTGGCCATGTTAAAGCTTATTCACCTATAAACGGAGTTATGAACCTTCAGGATGCAAATAAGAGTGAATCGAAGTGTTGAAGTGTAGTCCAAGGCAATGAATCTCTTACAACTGCATTGAGATGTTCAAGAAAGGTATAGAAGCAAATCAATGTAAGAAACAAGCATTATAGCTTATCCCATAGTTCTGTTAGTTCTAGGAATCTCATAGGAGTTTTTAATGGTGAATTAGGGGGGTTGTAGCAAGAAGACACATATGGAGGTTTAAACAACATCTATTCATGTGAATATGAAGAATCAATGGTTTCATTGACAAGGATTTGGCCATTTTCAAGCTTATTCACCTATAAACGGAGTTATGAACCTTCAGGATGCAAATAAGAGTGAATCGAAGTGTTGAAGTGTAGTCCACGGCAATGAATCTCTTACAATGCATTGAGATGTTCAGGAACGGTGTAGATGCAAATCAATGTAAGAAACAAGCATTAAAGCTGATCCCATAGTTCTGTTAGTTCTAAGAATCTCATAGGAGTTTTTAATGGTGAATTAGGGGGGTTGTAGCAAGAAGACACATATGGAGGCTTAAACAACATCTATTCATGTGAATATGAAGAATCAATGGTTTCATTGACAAGGTTTTCGCCATTTTCAAGCTGATAGACCTAAAAACGGATTTATGACTCTTCAAGATACAAATGAGAGTGAATAGAAGTGTTGAAGTGTAGTCCAAGGCAATGAATCTCTTACAACTGCATTGAGATGTTCAAGAAAGGTGTAGAAGCAAATCAATGTAAGAAACAAGCATTATAGCTTATCCCATAGTTCTGTTAGTTCTAGGAATCTCATAGGAGTTTTCTAATGGTGAATAAGGGCGTTGTAGCAAGAAGACACATATGGAGTTTTAAACAACATCTATTTATTGTGAATATGAAGAATCAATGGTTTTCATTGACAAGGATTTGGCCATTTTCAAGCTTATTCACCTATAAGCGGAGTTATGAACCTTGGGGATGCAAATAAGAGTGAATAGAAGTGTTGTAGTCTCGAAGTAGTCGAAGGCAATGAATCTCTTACAACTGCATTGAGATGTTCAAGAAAGGTATATAAGCAAATCAAAGTAAGAAACAAGCATTATAAGCTTATCCATGGTTCTGTTAGTTCTAGGAATCTCATAGGAGTTTTTAATGGTGAATTAGGGGGTTGTAGCAAGAGACACATATGGAGGTTTAAACAACACTATTCATGTGAATATGAAGAATCAATGGTTTTCATTGACAAGGATTTGGCCATTTTCAAGCTTATTCACCTATAAGCGGAGTTATGAACCTTGGGGATGCAAATAAGAGTGAATCGAAGTGTTGAAGTGTAGTCGAGGCAATGAATCTCTTACAACTGCATTGAGGTGTTCAAGAAAGGTATAGAAACAAATCAATGTAAAAACAAGCATTATAGCTTATCCCTAGTTCTGTTGGTTCTAGGAATCTCATAGGAGTTTTTAATGGTGAATTAGGGGGGTTGTAGCAAGAAGACACATATGGAGGTTTAAACAACATCTATTCATGTGAATATGAAGAATCAATGGTTTCATTGACAAGGATTTGGCCATGTTAAAGCTTATTCACCTATAAACGGAGTTATGAACCTTCGGTCTGCAAATCAGCGTGAATCGAAGTGTTGAAGTGTAGTCCAAGGCAATGAATCTCTTACAACTGCATTGAGATGTTCAAGAAAGGTGATGAAGCAGCTCCATGTGAGAAACACGCTCTATAGCTTAACCAATAGTTCCGGAAGTTCTAGGAATCTGATAGGAGTTTCTAATGGTGAATAAGGGGCGTTGTAGCAAGAAGACACATATGGAGGCTTAAACAACATCTATTCATGTGAATATGAAGAATCAATGCTTTTATTGACAAGGAGTTGGCCATTTTCAAAGCTTATTCACCTATAAGCGGAGTTATGAACCTTGAGGATGCAAATAAGAGTGAATCGAAGTGTTGAAGTGTAGTCGAGGCAATGAATCTCTTACAATTGCATTGAGATGTTCAAGAAAGGTATATAAGCAAATCAATGTAAGAAACAAGCATTATAAGCTTATCCCGTAGTTCTGTTAGTTCTAGGAATCTCATAGGAGTTTTTAATGGTGAATTAGGGCGTTGTAGCAAGAAGACACATATGGAGGTTTAAACAACATCTATTCATGTGAATATGAAGAATCAATGGTTTTCATTGACAAGGATTTGGCCATTTTCAAGCTTATTCACCTATAAGCGGAGTTATGAACCTTCGGGATGCAAATAAGAGTGAATCGAAGTGTTGAAGTGTAGTCCAAGGCAATGAATCTCTTACAACTGCATTGAGATGTTCAAGAAAGGTGTAAAGCAAATCAATGTAAGAAACAAGCATTATAAGCTTATCCCATGGTTACGTTAGTTCTAGGAATCTCATAGGAGTTTTTAATGGTGAATAAGGGGCGTTGTAGCAAGAAGCACATATGGAGGTTTAAACAACATCTATTCATGTGAATATGAAGAATCAATGGTTTTCATTGACAAGGATTTGGCCATTTTCAAGCTTATTCACCTATAAGCGGAGTTATGAACCTTCGGGGATGCAAATAAGAGTGAATCGAAGTGTTGAAGTGTAGTCCAAGGCAATGAATCTCTTACAACTGCATTGAGATGTACAAGAAAGGTATAAAGCAAATCAAAGTAAGAAACAAGCATTATAAGCTTATCCCATGGTTCTGTTAGTTCTAGGAATCTCATAGGAGTTTTTAATGGTGAATTAGGGCTGGTGTAGCAAGAAGACACATATGGAGGTTTAAACAACATCTATTCATGTGAATATGAAGAATCAATGGTTTTATTGACAAGGGTTTGGCCATGTTAAAGCTTATTCACCTATAAACGGAGTTATGAACCTTCAGGATGCAAATAAGAGTGAATCGAAGTGTTGAAGTGTAGTCCAAGGCAATGAATCTCTTACAACTGCATTGAGATGTTCAAGAAAGGTATAGAAGCAAATCAATGTAAGAAACAAGCATTATAGCTTATCCCATAGTTCTGTTAGTTCTAGGAATCTCATAGGAGTTTTTAATGGTGAATTAGGGGGGTTGTAGTAAGAAGACACATATAGAGGCTTAAACAACACCTATTGATGTGAATATGAAGAATCATTGGTTTCAGGGACAAGGATTTGGCCATTTTGAAGCTTATTCACCTATAAACGGAGTTATGAACCTGCTGGAGGCAACACCGAGTGAATCGAAGTGTTGAAGTGTAGTCCAAGGCAATGAATCTCTTACAACTGCATTGAGATGTTCAAGAAAGGTGTAGAAGCAAATCAATGTAAGAAACAAGCATTATAACTTATCCCATAGTTCTGTTAGTTCTTAGAATCTTATAAGAGTTTCTAATGGTGAATATGGAGAGTTGTAGCAAGAAGACACATATGGAGGCTTAAACAACATCTATTCATGTGAATATGAAGAATCAATGGTTTCATTGACAAGGATTTGGCCATTTTTAAGCTTAATAACCTATAAACGGAGTTATGAACCTTGGGGATGCAAATAAGAGTGAATCGAAGTGTTGAAGTGTAGTCCAAGGCAATGAATCTCTTACAACTGCATTGAGATGTTCAAGAAAGGTGTAGAAGCAAATCAATGTAAGAAACAAGCATTATAGCTTATCCCATAGTTCTGTTAGTTCTAAGAATCTCATAGGAGTTTCTAAGGGTGAGTAAGGGCGGTGAAGCCAGAAGTCACATATGGAGGCTTAAACAACATCTATTCATGTGAATATGAAGAATCAATGGTTTCATTGACAAGGATTTGGCCATTTTCAAGCTTATTCACCTATAAACGGAGTTATGAACCTTCAGGATGCAAATAAGAGTGAATCGAAGTGTTGAAGTGTAGTCCAAGGCAATGAATCTCTTACAACTGCATTGAGATGTTCAAGAAAGGTATATAAGCAAATCAAAGTAAGAAACAAGCATTATAGCTTATCCCATAGTTCTGTTAGTTCTAGGAATCTCATAGGAGTTTTTAATGGTGAATTAGGGGGGTTGTAGCAAGAAGACACATATGGAGGTTTAAACAACATCTATTCATGTGAATATGAAGAATCAATGGTTTCATTGACAAGGATTTAGCCATTTTCAAGCTTATTCACCTATAAACGGAGTTATGAACCTTCAGAATGCAAATAAGAGTGAATCGAAGTGTTGAAGTGTAGTCCAAGGCAATGAATCTCTTCCAATTGCATTGAGATGTTCAAGCAAGGTCTATTAGCAAATCAATGTAAGAAACAAGCATTATAAGCTTATCCCATAGTTCCGTTAGTTCTAGGAATCTCATAGGAGTTTTTAATGGTGAATTAGGGCGTTGTAAAGAAGACACATATGGAGGTTTAAACAACATCTATTCATGTGAATATGAAGAATCAATGGTTTTCATTGACAAGGATTTGGCCATTTTCAAAGCTTATTCACCTATAAGCGGAGTTATGAACCTTCAGGATGCAAATAAGAGTGAATCGAAGTGTTGAAGTGTAGTCCAAGGCAATGAATCTCTTACAACTGCATTGAGATGTTCAAGAAAGGTGTAGAAGCAAATCAATGTAAGAAACAAGCATTATAGCTTATCCCATAGTTCTGTTAGTTCTAGGAATCTCATAGGAGTTTTTAATGGTGAATTAGGGGGGTTGTAGCAAGAAGACACATATGGAGGTTTAAACAACATCTATTCATGTGAATATGAAGAATCAATGGTTTCATTGACAAGGATTTAGCCATTTTCAAGCTTATTCACCTATAAACGGAGTTATGAACCTTCAGAATGCAAATAAGAGTGAATCGAAGTGTTGAAGTGTAGTCCAAGGCAATGAATCTCTTACAACTGCATTGAGATGTTCAAGAAAGGTATATAAGCAAATCAAAGTAAGAAACAAGCATTATAGCTTATCCCATAGTTCTGTTAGTTCTAGGAATCTCATAGGAGTTTTTAATGGTGAATCAGGGGGCTTGTAGCAAGAAGACACATATGGAGGTTTAAACAACATCTATTCATGTGAATATAAAGAATCAATGGTTTTCATTGACAAGGATTTGGCCATTTTCAAGCTTATATCACCTATAAGCGGAGTTATGAACCTTGAGGATGCAAATAAGAGTGAATCGAAGTGTTGAAGTGTAGTCAGGGCAATGAATCTCTTAACTGCATTGAGATGTTCAAGAAAGGTATAGAAGCAAATCAATGTAAGAAACAAGCATTATAAGCTTATCCCATGGTTCCGTTAGTTCTAGGAATCTCATAGGAGTTTTTAATGGTGAATTAGGGCGTTGTAGCAAGAAGACACATATGGAGGTTTAAACAACATCTATTCATGTGAATATAAAGAATCAATGGTTTCATTGACAAGGATTTGGCCATTTTCAAAGCTAATTCACCTATAAGCGGAGTTATGACTCTTTAAGATGCAAATAAGAGTGAATCGAAGTGTTGAAGTGTAGTCCAAGGCAATGAATCTCTTACAACTGCATTGAGATGTTCAAGAAAGGTGTAGAAGCAAATCAAAGTAAGAAACAAGCATTATAAGCTTATCCCATAGTTCTGTTAGTTCTAAGGAATCTCATAGGGGTTTCTAATGGTGAATTAGGGCGTTGTAAAGAAGACACATATGGAGGTTTAAACAACATCTATTCATGTGAATATGAAGAATCAATGGTTTCATTGACAAGGATTTGGCCATTTTCAAGCTTATTCACCTATAAGCGGAGTTATGAACCTTGAGGATGCAAATAAGAGTGAATCGAAGTGTTGAAGTGTAGTCGAGGCAATGAATCTCTTAACTTGCATTGAGATGTTCAAGAAAGGTGTAGAAGCAAATCAATGTAAGAAACAAGCATTATAAGCTTATCCCATGGATTCTGTTAGTTCTAAGGAATCTCATAGGAGTTTGTAATGGTGAATAAGGGGCGTTGTAGCAAGAAGACACATATGGAGGTTTAAACAACATCTATTCATGTGAATATGAAGAATCAATGGTTTTCATTGACAAGGATTTGGCCATTTTCAAGCTTATTCACCTATAAGCGGAGTTATGAACCTTGGGGATGCAAATAAGAGTGAATCGAAGTGTTGAAGTGTAGTCGAGGCAATGAATCTCTTACAATTGCATTGAGATGTTCAAAGAAAGGTATAAAGCAAATCAATGTAAGAAACAAGCATTATAGCTTATCCCGTTGTTTTGTGAGTTCTAGGAATCTCATAGGAGTTTTTAATGGTGAATTAGGGGGGTTGTAGCAAGAAGACACATATGGAGGTTTAAACAACATCTATTCATGTGAATATGAAGAATCAATGGTTTCATTGACAAAGATTTAGCCATTTTCAGGCTTACGCACCTAACACCGGTGTTATGCACCTCGAGGATGCGAATAAGAGTGAATCGAAGTGTTGAAGTGTAGTCCAAGGCAATGAATCTCGTACAACTGCGTTGAGATGTGCAAGAAAGGGGTAGAAGCAAATCAATGTAAGAAACAAGCATTATAGCTTATCGCTTTGTTGTGTTAGTTCTAGGAATCTCATAAGAGTTTCTTATGGTGAATTATGGGAGTTGTAGCAAGAAGCCACATATGGAGGTTTAACCAACATCTATTCATGTGAATATGAAGAATCAATGGTTTCATTGACAAGGATTTAGCCATTTTCAAGCTTATTCACCTATAAGCGGAGTTATGAACCTTGAGGATGCAAATAAGAGTGAATCGAAGTGTTGAAGTGTAGTCAAGGCAATGAATCTCTTACAACTGCATTGAGATGTTCAAGAAAGGTGTAAAGCAAATCAATGTAAAAACAAGCATTATAAGC
This sequence comes from Cardamine occulta, assembly GCA_028015245.1. Taxonomy (NCBI): domain Eukaryota; kingdom Viridiplantae; phylum Streptophyta; class Magnoliopsida; order Brassicales; family Brassicaceae; genus Cardamine; species Cardamine occulta. Next base: position 717,019 of record CM051389.1, on the reverse strand, counting down.
TTATCCCATAGTTCCGTTAGTTCTAGGAATCTCATAGGAGTTTCTAATTGTGAATAAGGGGCGTTGTAGCAAGAAGACATATATGGAGGCTTAAACAACAACTATTGATGTGAATATGAAGAATCAATGCTTTTGATTGACAAGGATTTTTCCATTTTCAAGCTTATTCACTTATAAACGGAGTTATGAACCTTCACGATGCAAATAAGAGTGAATCGATGTGTTGAAGTGTAGTCCAAGGCAATGAATCTCTTACAACTGCATTGAGATGTTCAAGAAAGGTGTATAAGCAAATCAATGTAAGAAACAAGCATTATAAGCTTATCCCGTGGTTCTGTTAGTTCTAGGAATCTCATAGGAGTTTTTAATGGTGAATAAGGGGGTTGTAGCAAGAAGACACATATGGAGGTTTAAACAACATCTATTCATGTGAATATGAAGAATCAATGGTTTTCATTGACAAGGATTTGGCCATTTTCAAGCTTATTCACCTATAAGCGGAGTTATGAACCTTCGGGATGCAAAAAAGAGTGAATCGAAGTGTTGAAGTGTAGTCAAAGCAATGAATCTCTTACAATTGCATTGAGATGTTCAAGAAAGGTGTAAAGCAAATCAATGTAAGAAACAAGCATTATAAGCTTATCCCGTGGTTCCGTTAGTTCTAGGAATCTCATAGGAGTTTTTCTAATGGTGAATAAGGGGCGTTGTAGCAAGAAGACACATATGGAGGTTTAAACAACACCTATTCATGTGAATATGAAGAATCAATGGTTTTCATTGACAAGGATTTGGCCATTTTCAAGCTTATTCACCTATAAGCGGAGTTATGAACCTTGGGGATGCAAATAAGAGTGAATCGAAGTGTTGAAGTGTAGTCGAGGGCAATGAATCTCTTACAACTGCATTGAGATGTTCAAGAAAGGTATAGAAGCAAATCAATGTAAGAAACCAAGCATTATAAGCTTATCCCATAGTTTTGTTAGTTCTAAGAATCTCATAAGAGATTTTAATGGTGAATTAGGGGCGTTGTAGCAAGAAGACACATATGGAGGCTTAGACAACATCTATTCATGTGAATATAAACAATCAATGGTTTCATTGACAAGGATTTGGCCATTTTCAAGCTTAATAACCTATAAACGGAGTTATGAACCTTCCGAACGCAAATAAGAGTGAATCGAAATGTTGAAGTGTAGTCCCGGGCGATGAATCTCTTACAGCTGCATTGAGACGTTCAAGAAACGTATAGAAGCAAATCAATGTAAGAAACAAGCATTATAAGCTTATCCCGTAGTTCCGTTAGTTCTAGGAATCTCATAGGAGTTTTTAATGGTGAATTAGGGGGGTTGTAGCAAGAGACACATATGGAGGTTTAAACAACATCTATTCATGTGAATATGAAGAATCAATGGTTTCATTGACAAGGATTTGGCCATTTTCAAGCTTATTCACCTATAAACGGAGTTATGAACCTTCAGGATGCAAATAAGAGTGAATCGAAGTGTTGAAGTGTAGTCCACGGCAATGAATCTCTTATAACTGCTTTGAGATGTTCAAGAAAGGTGTAGAAGCAAATCAATGTAAGAAACAAGCATTATAGCTTATCCCATAGTTCTGTTACTTCTAAGAATCTCATAGGAGTTTCTAATGGTGAATAAGGGGCGTTGTAGCAAGAAGACACATATGGAGGCTTAAACAACATCTATTCATGTGAATATGAAGAATCAATGGTTTCATTGACAAGGATTTGGCCATTTTCAAGCTTATTCACCTATAAATGGAGTTATGAACCTTCAGGATGCAAAAAAGAGTGAATCGAAGTGTTGAAGTGTAGTCCAAGGCAATGAATCTCTTACAACTGCATTGAGATGTTCAAGAAAGGTATATAAGCAAATCAAAGTAAGAAACAAGCATTATAGCTTATCCCATAGTTTTGTTAGTTCTAGGAATCTCATAGGAGTTTCTAATGGTGAATAAGGGGCGTTGTAGCAAGAAGACACATATGGAGGCTTAAACAACATCTATTCATGTGAATATGAAGAATCAATGGTTTCATTGACAAGGATTTGGCCATTTTCAAGCTTATTCACCTATAAACGGAGTTATGAACCTTCAGGATGCAAATAAGAGTGAATCGAAGTGTTGAAGTGTAGTCCAAGGCAATGAATCTCTTACAACTGCATTGAGATGTTCAAGAAAGGTATATAAGCAAATCAAAGTAAGAAACAAGCATTATAGCTTATCCCATAGTTCTGTTAGTTCTAGGAATCTCATAGGAGTTTTTAATGGTGAATTAGGGGGGTTGTAGCAAGAAGACACATATGGAGGTTTAAACAACATCTATTCATGTGAATATGAAGAATCAATGGTTTCATTGACAAGGATTTGGCCATGTTCAAGCTTATTCACCTATAAACGGAGTTATGAACCTTGAAGAAGCAAATGAGAGTGAATAGAAGTGTTGAAATGTAGTCGAGGCAATGAATCTCTTATAACTGCATTGAGATGTTCAAGAAAGGTATAAAGCAAATCAATGTAAGAAACAAGCATTATAGCTTATCCCATAGTTCTGTTAGTTCTAGGAATCTCATAGGAGTTTTTAATGGTGAATTAAGGGGGTTGTAGCAAGAAGACACATATGGAGGTTTAAACAACATCTATTCATGTGAATATGAAGAATCAATGGTTTTCATTGTGACAAGGATTTGGCCATTTTCAAGCTTATTCACCTATAAGCGGAGTTATGAACCTTGAGGATGCAAATAAGAGTGAATCGAAGTGTTGAAGTGTAGTCAAGGCAATGAATCTCTTACAACTGCATTGAGATGTTCAAGAAAGGTATAGAAGCAAATCAATGTAAGAAACAAGCATTATAACTTATCCCGTAGTTCCGTTAGTTCTAAGGAATCTCATAGGAGTTTTTAATGGTGAATAAGGGCGTTGTAGCAAGAAGACACATATGGAGGTTTAAACAACACCTATTCATGTGAATATGAAGAATCAATGGTTTTCATTGACAAGGATTTGGCCATTTTCAAGCTTATTCACCTATAAGCGGAGTTATGAACCTTGAGGATGCAAATAAGAGTGAATCGAGGTGTTGAAGTGTAGTCGAAGGCAATGGAGCTCGTACAATTGTATAGAGGGGGTCAAGAAAGGTATAGAAGTAAATCAATGTAAGAAACAAGCTTAATAGCTTATCCCATAGTTCTGTTAGTTCTGGGAATCTCATAGGAGTTTCTAATGGTGAATAAGGGGGTTGTAGCAAGGACACATATGGAGGTTTAAGCAACATCTATTCATGTGAATATGAAGAATCAATGGTTTTCATTGACAAGGATTTGGCCATTTTCAAGCTTATTCACCTATAAGCGGAGTTATGAACCTTCGGGATGCAAATAAGAGTGAATCGAAGTGTTGAAGTGTAGTCAAGGCAATGAATCTCTTACAACTGCATTGAGATGTTCAAGAAAGGTGTAAAAGCAAATCAATGTAAGAAACAAGCATTATAAGCTTATCCCATAGATTCTGTTAGTTCTAAGGAATCTCATAGGAGTTTCTAATGGTGAATTAGGGGGCGTTGTAGCAAGAAGACACATATGGAGGTTCTTAAACAACATCTATTCATGTGAATATGAAGAATCAATGGTTTCATTGACAAGGATTTGGCCATTTTCAAAGCTTATTCACCTATAAGCGGAGTTATGAACCTTGGGGATGCAAATAAGAGTGAATCGAAGTGTTGAAGTGTAGTCCAAGGCAATGAATCTCTTACAACTGCATTGAGATGTTCAAGAAAGGTGTATAGAAGCAAATCAATGTAAGAAACAAGCATTATAAGCTTATCCCATAGTTCTGTTAGTTCTAGGAATCTCATAGGAGTTTTTAATGGTGAATAAGGGCGTTGTAGCAAGAAGCACATATGGAGGTTTAAACAACATCTATTCATGTGAATATGAAGAATCAATGGTTTTCATTGACAAGGATTTGGCCATTTTCAAGCTTATTCACCTATAAGCGGAGTTATGAACCTTGGGGATGCAAAAAAGAGTGAATCGAAGTGTTGAAGTGTAGTCCAAGGCAATGAATCTCTTACAATTGCATTGAGATGTTCAAGAAAGGTGTAAAAGCAAATCAATGTAAGAAACAAGCATTATAAGCTTATCCCATAGTTCCGTTAGTTCTAGGAATCTCATAGGGAGTTTTAATGGTGAATAAGGGCGTTGTAGCAAGAAGACACATATGGAGTTTTTAAACAACATCTATTCATGTGAATATGAAGAATCAATGGTTTTCATTGACAAGGATTTGGCCATTTTCAAGCTTATTCACCTATAAGCGGAGTTATGAACCTTGAGGATGCAAATAAGAGTGAATCGATGTGTTGAAGTGTAGTCCAAGGCAATGAATCTCTTACAACTGCATTGAGATGTTCAAGAAAGGTGTATAAACAAATCAATGTAAGAAACAAGCATTATAAGCTTATCCCGTGGTTCTGTTAGTTCTAGGAATCTCATAGGAGTTTTCTAATGGTGAATAAGGGCGTTGTAGCAAGAAGACACATATGGAGGTTTAAACAACACCTATTCATGTGAATATAAAGAATCAATGGTTTTCATTGACAAGGATTTGGCCATTTTCAAGCTTATTCACCTATAAGCGGAGTTATGAACCTTCGGGATGCAAATAAGAGTGAATCGAAGTGTTGAAGTGTAGTCGAAGGCAATGAATCCCTTACAACTGCATTGAGATGTTCAAGAAAGTGTATAAAGCAAATCAATGTAAGAAACAAGCATTATAGCTTATCCCATAGTTCTGTTAGCTCTAGGAATCTCATAGGAGTTTTTAATGGTGAATTAGGGCGTTGTAGCAAGAAGACACATATGGAGGTTTAAGCAACATCTATTGATGTGAATATAAAGAATCAATGGTTTTCATTGACAAGGATTTGGCCATTTTCAAGCTTCTTAACCTATCACCGGAGTTATGAACCTTCAGGATGCAAATAAGAGTGACTCGAGGTGTTGAAGTGTAGTCAAGGCAATGAATCTCTTACAACTGCATTGAGATGTTCAAGAAAGGTATAAAAGCAAATCAATGTAAGAAACAAGCATTATAAGCTTATCCCATGGTTTACGTTAGTTCTAGGAATCTCATAGGAGTTTTTAATGGTGAATTAGGGGGGTTGTAGCAAGAAGACACATATGGAGGTTTAAACAACACCTATTCATGTGAATATGAAGAATCAATGGTTTCATTGACAAGGATTTGGCCATTTTCAAGCTTATTCACCTATAAACGGAGTTATGAACCTTCAGGATGCAAATAAGAGTGAATCGAAGTGTTGAAGTGTAGTCCAAAGGCAATGAATCTCTTACAACTGCATTGAGATGTTCAAGAAAGGTGTAGGAGCAAATCAATGTAAGAAACAAGCATTTAGCTTATCCCGTAGTTCTGTTAGTTCTAGGAATCTCATAGGAGTTTCTAATGGTGAATAAGGGCGTTGTAGTGAAGACACATATGGAGGCTTAAACAACATCTATTCATGTGAATATGAAGAATCAATGGTTTTCATTGACAAGGATTTTGGCCATTTTCAAGCTTATTCACCTATAAGCGGAGTTATGACCCTTCAAGATGCAAATAAGAGTGAATCGAAGTGTTGAAGTGTAGTCCAAGGCAATGAATCTCTTACAACTGCATTGAGATGTTCAAGAAAGGTGTATAAGAAAAGCGATGTAAGAAACAAGCATGAAGGCTTAGGCGATCGCTGTGTTACTTATAAGAATCTCATAGGAGTTTCTAATGGTGAATAAGGGGCGTTGTAGCAAGAAGACACATATGGAGGCTTAAACAACATCTATTCATGTGAATATGAAGAATCAATGGTTTCATTGACAAGGATTTGGCCATTTTCAAGCTTATTCACCTATAAACGGAGTTATGAACCTTCAGGATGCAAATAAGAGTGAATCGAAGTGTTGAAGTGTAGTCCAAGGCAATGAATCTCTTACAACTGCATTGAGATGTTCAAGAAAGGTATATAAGCAAATCAATGTAAGAAACAAGCATTATAGCTTATCCCATAGTTCTGTTAGTTCTAGGAATCTCATAGGAGTTTTTAATGGTGAATTAGGGGGGTTGTAGTAAGAAGACACATATGGAGGTTGAAACAACATCTATTCATGTGAATATGAAGAATCAATGGTTTCATTGACAAGGATTTGGCCATTTTCAAGCTTATTCACCTATAAACGGAGTTATGAACCTTCAGGATGCAAATAAGAGTGAATCGAAGTGTTGAAGTGTAGTCCAAGGCAATGAATCGCTTACACTTGCATTGGGATGTTCAAGAAAGGGGTAGAGGCGAATCAATGTAAGAAACAAGCATTATAAGCTTATCCCATGGTTCTGTTAGTTCTAAGGAATCTCATAGGAGTTTCTAATGGTGAATCAGGGGCGTTGTAAAGAAGACACATATGGAGGCTTAAACAACATCTATTCCTGTGAATATGAATAATCAATGGTTTTATTGACAAAGATTTGGCCATTTTCAAGCTAATTCACCTATAAACGGAGTTATGAACCTTCAGGTTGCAAATAAGAGTGAATCGAAGTGTTGAAGTGTAGTCCAAGGCAATGAATCTCTTACAACTGCATTGAGATGTTCAAGGAAGGTCTAGAAGCAAATCAAAGTAAGAAACAAGCATTATAAGCTTATCCCATGGTTCTGTTAGTTCTAGGAATCTCATAGGAGTTTTTAATGGTGAATTAGGGCGTTGTAGCAAGAAGACACATATGGAGGTTTAAACAACATCTATTCATGTGAATATAAAGAATCAATGGTTTTCATTGACAAGGATTTGGCCATTTTCAAGCTTATTCACCTATAAGCGGAGTTATGAACCTTGGGGATGCAAATAAGAGTGAATCGAAGTGTTGAAGTGTAGTCAGGGCAATGAATCTCTTACAACTGCATTGAGATGTTCAAGAAAGGTGTAAAGCAAATCAATGTAAGAAACAAGCAGTATAGCTTATCCCATAGTTCTGTTACTTCTAATAATCTCATAGGAGTTTCTAATGGTGAATAAGGGGCGTTTTAGCAAGAAGACACATATGTAGGCTTAAACAACATCTATTCATGTGAATATGAAGAATCAATGGTTTCATTGACAAGGATTTGGCCATTTTCAAGCTTATTCACCTATAAACGGAGTTATGAACCTTCAGGATGCAAATAAGCGTGAATCGAAGTGTTGAAGTGTAGTCCAAGGCAATGAATCTCTTACAACTGCATTGAGATGTTCAAGAAAGGTTATAAGCAAATCAATGTAAGAAACAAGCATTATAAGCTTATCCCATAGTTCTATTAGTTCTAGGAATCTCATAGGAGTTTTTAATGGTGAATTAGGGCGTTGTAGCAAGAAGACACATATGGAGGTTTAAACAACATCTATTCATGTGAATATAAAGAATCAATGGTTTTCATTGACAAGGATTTGGCACATTTTCAAGCTTATTCACCTATAAGCGGAGTTATGAACCTTGGGAGATGCAAATAAGAGTGAATCGAAGTGTTGAAGTGTAGTCAAAGGCAATGAATCTCTTACAACTGCATTGAGATGTTCAAGAAAGGTGTAAAGCAAATCAATGTAAGAAACAAGCATTATAAGCTTATCCCATAGTTCCGTTAGTTCTAAGGAATCTCATAGGAGTTTCTAATGGTGAATAAGGCGTTGTAGCAGAAGACACATATGGAGGCTGAAACAACATCTATTCATGTGAATATGAAGAAGCAATGGTTTCATTGACAAGGATTTAGCCATTTTCAAGCTTATTCACCTATAAGCGGAGTTATGAACCTTCAGGGATGCAAATAAGAGTGAATCGACGGGTTGAAGTGTAGTCAACGGCAATGAATCTCTTACAACTGCATTGAGATGTTCAAGAAAGGTGTAAAAGCAAATCAATGTAACAAACAAGCATTATAACTTATCCCATAGTTCCGTTAGTTCTAAGGAATCTCATAGGAGTTTCTAATGGTGAATAAGGGGCGTTGTAGCAAGAAGACACATATGGAGGTTTAAACAACATCTATTCATGTGAATATGAAGAATCAATGGTTTTCATTGACAAGGATTTGGCCATTTTCAAATATTCACCTATAAGCGGAGTTATGAAACTACAGGACGCAAATAAGAGTGAAGCGAAGGGTTGAAGTGTAGCCAATGGCAAGGAAGCTCTTACATTTGCATTGAGATGTTCAAGAAAGGTGTAGAAGCAAATCAATGTAAGATACAAGCATTATAAGCTTATCCCATAGTTCTGTTAGTTCTAAGGAATCTCATAGGAGTTTTAATGGTGAATAAGGGCGTTGTAGCAAGAAGACACATATGGAGGTTTAAACAACATCTATTCATGTGAATATGAAGAATCAATGGTTTTCATTGACAAGGATTTGGCCATTTTCAAGCTTATTCACCTATAAGCGGAGTTATGAACCTTGAGGATGCAAATAAGAGTGAATCGAAGTGTTGAAGTGTAGTCGAGGCAATGAATCTCTTACAACTGCATTGAGATGTTCAAGAAAGGTATAAGCAAATCAATGTAAGAAACAAGCATTATAGCTTATCCCGTAGTTCTGTTAGTTCTAGGAATCTCATAGGAGTTTTCTAATGGTGAATTAGGGCGTTGTAGGAAGACACATATGGAGGTTTAAACAACATCTATTCATGTGAATATGAAGAATCAATGGTTTTCATTGACAAGGATTTGGCCATTTTCAAGCTAATTCACCTATAAGCGGAGTTATGAACCTTCGGGATGCAAATAAGAGTGAATCGAAGTGTTGAAGTGTAGTCGAGGCAATGAATCTCTTACAGTTGCATTGAGATGTTCAAGAAAGGTATAGAAGCAAATCAATGTAAGAAACAAGCATTATAAGCTTATCCCGTGGTTACGTTAGTTCTAGGAATCTCATAGGAGTTTTTAATGGTGAATTAGGGCGTTGTAGCAAGAAGACACATATGGAGGTTTAAACAACATCTATTCATGTGAATATGAAGAATCAATGGTTTTCATTGACAAGGATTTGGCCATTTTCAAGCTTATTCACCTATAAGCGGAGTTATGAACCTTGGGGATGCAAATAAGAGTGAATCGAAGTGTTGAAGTGTAGTCAAAGGACATGAATCTCTTACAACTGCATTGAGATGTTCAAGAAAGGTGTAGAAGCAAATCAATGTAAGAAACAAGCATTATAAGCTTATCCCATGGTTCTGTTAGTTCTAAGGAATCTCATAGGAGTTTCTAATGGTGAATAAGGGCGTTGTAGCAAGAAGACACATATGGAGGTTTAAACAACATCTATTCATGTGAATATGAAGAATCAATGGTTTTCATTGACAAGGATTTGGCCATTTTCAAGCTTATTCACCTATAAGCGGAGTTATGAACCTTCGGGATGCAAATAAGAGTGAATCGAAGTGTTGAAGTGTAGTCGAGGCAATGAATCTCTTACAACTGCATTGAGATGTTCAAGAAAGGTGTAAAAAGCAAATCAATGTAAGAAACAAGCATTATAAGCTTATCCCATTAGTTCTACGTTCATTAGGAGTTTTTAATGGTGAATAAGGGGCGTTGTAGCAAGAAGACACATATGGAGGTTTAAAACATCTATTCATGTGAATATGAAGAATCAATGGTTTTCATTGACAAGGATTTGGCCATTTTCAAGCTTATTCACCTATAAGCGGAGTTATGAACCTTCGGGATGCAAATAAGAGTGAATCGAAGTGTTGAAGTGTAGTCCAAGGCAATGAATCTCTTACAACTGCATTGAGATGTTCAAGAAAGGTGTAGAAGCAAATCAATGTAAGAAACAAGCATTATAAGCTTATCCCGTGGTTCTGTTAGTTCTAGGAATCTCATAGGAGTTTTTAATGGTGAATAAGGGGGTTGTAGCAAGAAGACACATATGGAGGTTTAAGCAACATCTATTCACGTGTATATGAAGAATCAATGGTTTCATTGACAAGGATTTGGCCATTTTCAAGCTTATTCACCTATAAGCGGAGTTATGAACCTTGAGGATGCAAATAAGAGTGAATCGAAGTGTTGAAGTGTAGTCAAGGCAATGAATCTCTTACAACTGCATTGAGATGTTCAAGAAAGGTGTAGAAGCAAATCAATGTAAGAAACAAGCATTATAAGCTTATCCCATAGTTCTGTTAGTTCTAGGAATCTCATAGGAGTTTTTAATGGTGAATAAGGGGTTGTAGCAGAAGACACATATGGAGGTTCTTAAACAACATCTATTCATGTGAATATGAAGAATCAATGGTTTTCATTGACAAGGATTTGGCCATTTTCAAGCTTATTCACCTATAAGCGGAGTTATGAACCTTGAGGATGCAAATAAGAGTGAATCGAAGTGTTGAAGTGTAGTCGAAGGCAATGAATCTCTTACAACTGCATTGAGATGTTCAAGAAAGGTATAAGCAAATCAATGTAAGAAACAAGCATTATAAGCTTATCCCATGGTTCCGTTAGTTCTAGGAATCTCATAGGAGTTTTCTAATGGTGAATAAGGCGTTGTAGCAAGAAGAAACATATGGAGGTATAAACAACATCTATTCATGTGAATATGCAGAATCAATGGTTTTCATTGACAAGGATTTGGCCATTTTCAAGCTTATTCACCTATACGCGGAGTAGGGAACGTGCGGGGTTCACGTAGGAGGGAATCGCAGTGTTGAAGTGTAGTCCAAGGCAATGAATCTCTTACAACTGCATTGAGATGTTCAAGAAAGGTATAGCAAATCAAAGTAAGAAACAAGCAGTATAGCTTATCCCAAAGACCCGTTAATTCTCGGAATCACATAGGCGTTTTTAATGGTGAATAAGGGGGGTTGTAGCAAGAAGACACATATGGAGTTTTAAACAACATCTATTCATGTGAAAATGAAGAATCAATGGTTTCATTGACAAGGATTGGGCCATGTTAAAGCTTATTCACCTATAAGCGGAGTTATGACTCTTCAAGATACAAATGAGAGTGAATCGAAGTGTTGAAGTGTAGTCCAAGGCAATGAATCTCTTACAATTGCATTGAGATGTTCAAGAAAGGTGTAGAAGCAAATCAATGTAAGAAACAAGCATTATAGCTTATCCCATAGTTCTGTTAGTTCTAGGAATCTCATAGGAGTTTTTAATGGTGAATTAGGGGGGTTGTAGTAAGAAGACACATATGGAGGTTTAAACAACATCTATTCATGTGAATATGAAGAATCAATGGTTTCATTGACAAGGATTTGGCCATTTTCAAGCTTATTCACCTATAAACGGAGTTATGAACCTTCAGGATGCAAATAAGAGTGAATCGAAGTGTTGAAGTGTAGTCCAAGGCAATGAATCTCTTACAACTGCATTGAGATGTTCAAGAAAGGTATATAAGCAAATCAAAGTAAGAAACAAGCATTATAGCTTATCCCATAGTTCTGTTAGTTCTAGGAATCTCATAGGAGTTTTTAATGGTGAATTAGGGGGGTTGTAGCAAGAAGACACATATGGAGGTTTAAACAACATCTATTCATGTGAATATGAAGAATCAATGGTTTCATTGACAAGGATTTGGCCATGTTCAAGCTTATTCACCTATAAACGGAGTTATGAACCTTCAGGATGCAAATAAGAGTGAATCGAAGTGTTGAAGTGTAGTCCAAGGCAATGAATCTCTTACAACTGCTTTGAGATGTTCAAGAAAGGTGTAGAAGCAAATCAATGTAAGAAACAAGCATTATAGCTTATCCCATAGTTCTGTTACTTCTAAGAATCTCATAGGAGTTTCTAATGGTGAATAAGGGGCGTTGTAGCAAGAAGACACATATGGAGGTTAAAACAACATCTATTCAGGTGAATAGAAAGAATCAATGGTTTTGATTGACATGAAGTTGGCCATCTCTAAACTTATTCACCTATAAACGAAGTTATGAACCTTCAGGATGCAAAAAAGAGTGAATCGAAGTGTTGAAGTGTAGTCCAAGGCAATGAATCTCTTACAACTGCATTGAGATGTTCAAGAAAGGTGTAGAAGCAAATCAATGTAAGAAACAAGCATTATAGCTTATCCCGTAGTTCTGTTAGTTCTAAGAATCTCATAGGAGTTTCTAATGGTGAATAAGGGGCGTTGTAGCAAGAAGACACATATGGAGGCTTAAACAACATCTATTCATGTGAATATGAAGAATCAATGGTTTCATTGACAAGGAGGGGGCCATTGTCAAGCTTATTCACCTATAAACGTAGGTATTAACCTTCAGGATTCAAAGTAGTGTTAATCGGATTGTTTAAGTGTAGTCCAAGGCAATGAAGCTCTTACAACTGCATTTAGGTGTTCGAGAAAGGTATATAAGCAAATCAATGATAAGAAACAAGCATTATAAGCTTATCCCGTGGTTCTGTTAGTTCTAGGAATCTCATAGGAGTTTTTAATGGTGAATTAGGGCGTTGTAGAAGAAGACACATATGGAGGTTTAAACAACATCTATTCATGTGAATATGAAGAATCAATGGTTTTCATTGACAAGGATTTGGCCATTTTCAAGCTTATTCACCTATAAGCGGAGTTATGAACCTTCGGGATGCAAATAAGAGTGAATCGAAGTGTTGAAGTGTAGTCAAGGCAATGAATCTCTTACAACTGCATTGAGATGTTCAAGAAAGGTGTAGAAGCAAATCAATGTAAAGAAACAAGCATTATAAGCTTATCCCATAGTTACTGTTAGTTCTAGGAATCTCATAGGGTTTTTAATGGTGAATAAGGGCGTTGTAGCAAGAAGACACATATGGAGGTTTAAACAACATCTATTCATGTGAATATGAAGAATCAATGGTTTCATTGACAAGGATTTGGCCATTTTCAAAGCTTATTCACCTATAAGCGGAGTTATGAACCTTCGGGGATGCAAATAAGAGTGAATCGAAGTGTTGAAGTGTAGTCGAGGCAATGAATCTCTTACAACTGCATTGAGATGTTCAAGAAAGGTATATAGCAAATCAAATCAGTAAAAACAAGCATTATAAGCTTATCCCGTAGTTCTATTAGTTCTAGGAATCTCATAGGAGTTTTTAATGGTGAATTAAGGGCGTTGTAGCAAGAAGACACATATGGAGGTTTAAACATCTTATTCATGTGAATATGAAGAATCAATGGTTTTCATTGACAAGGATTTGGCCATTTTCAAGCTTATTCACCTATAAGCGGAGTTATGAACCTTGAGGATGCAAATAAGAGTGAATCGAAGTGTTGAAGTGTAGTCGAGGCAATGAATCTCTTACAACTGCATTGAGATGTTCAAGAAAGGTAGAAAGCAAATCAATGTAAGAAACAAGCATTATAAGCTTATCCCATGGTTCTGTTAGTTCTAGGAATCTCATAGGAGTTTCTAATGGTGAATAAGGGCGTTGTAGCAAGAAGACACATATGGAGGTTTAAACAACCTATTCATGTGAATATAAAGAATCAATGGCTTCATTGACAAAGATTTAGCCATTTTCAAGCTGATTCACCTAAAAAGAGAGTTATGAACCTTCAAGATACAAATAAGAGTGAATAGAAGTGTTGAAGTGTAGTCCAAGGCAATGAATCTCTTACAACTGCATTGAGATGTTCAAGAAAGGTGTAGAAGCAAATCAATGTAAGAAACAAGCATTATAGCTTATCCCATAGTTCTGTTAGTTCTAAGAATCTCATAGGAGTTTCTATTGGTGAATAAGGGCGTTGTAGCAAGAGACACATATGGAGGTTTAAAACAACATCTATTCATGTGAATATGAAGAATCAATGGTTTTCATTGACAAGGATTTGGCCATTTTCAAGCTTATTCACCTATAAGCGGAGTTATGAACCTTGGGGATGCAAATTAGAGTGAATAGAAGTGTTGAAGTGTAGTTCAAGGCAATGAATCTCTTACAACTGCATTGAGATGTTCAAGAAAGGTGTAGAAGCAAATCAATGTAAGAAACAAGCATTATAGCTTATCCCGTAGTTCTGTTAGTTCTAGGAATCTCATAGGAGTTTTTTAATGGTGAATAAGGCGTTGTAGAAGAAGACACATATGGAGGTTTAAACAACATCTATTCATGTGAATATGAAGAATCAATGGTTTTCATTGACAAGGATTTGGCCATTTTCAAAGCTTAGTCACCTATAAACCGAGTGATGAACCGTGAGGATGCAAATACGAGGGAATCGAAGTGTTGAAGTGTACTCGACGGCAATGAATCTCTTACAACGGCATTGAGATGTTCAAGAAAGGTATAGAAGCAAATCAATGTAAGAAACAAGCATTATAAGCTTATCCCATAGTTCTGTTAGTTCTAAGGAATCTCATAGGAGTTTCTAATGGTGAATAAGGGGTTGTAGCAAGAAGACACATATGGAGGTTTAAACAACATCTATTCATGTGAATATGAAGAATCAATGGTTTTCATTGACAAGGATTTGGCCATTTTCAAGCTTATTCACCTATAAAGCGGAGTTATGAACCTTGGGGATGCAAATAAGAGTGAATCAAAGTGTGGAAGTGTAGTCCAAGGCAATGAATCTCTTACAACTGCATTGAGATGTTCAAGAAAGGTGTATAAGCAAATTAAAGTAAGAAACAATCATTATAGCTTATCCCATGGTTCCGTTAGTTCTAGGAATCTCATAGGAGTTTTTAATGGTGAATTAGGGGGTTGTAGCAAGAAGACACATATGGAGGTTTAAACAACATCTATTCATGTGAATATGAAGAATCAATGGTTTTCATTGACAAGGTTTTGGCCATTTTCAAGCTTATTCACCTATAAGCGGAGTTATGAACCTCTTGGGATGCAAATAAAATGAATCGAAGTGTTGAAGTGTAGTCCAAGGCAATGAATCTCTTACAACTGCATTGAGATGTTCAAGAAAGGTGTAGAAGCGAATCAATGGAAGAAACGAGCATTATAAGCTTATCCCAGATTCTGTTAGTTCTAGGAATCTCATAGGAGTTTCTAATGGTGAATAAAGGGCGTTGTAGCAAGAAGACACATATGGAGGTTTAAACAACATCTATTCATGTGAATATGAAGAATCAATGGTTTCATTGACAAGGATTTGGCCATTTTCAAGCTTATTCACCTATAAACGGAGTTATGAACCTTCAGGATGCAAATAAGAGTGAATCGAAGTGTTGAAGTGTAGTCCAAGGCAATGAATCTCTTACAACTGCATTGAGATGTTCAAGAAAGGTATATAAGCAAATCAAAGTAAGAAACAAGCATTATAGCTTATCCCATAGTTCTATTAGTTCTAGGAATCTCATAGGAGTTTTTAATGGTGAATTAGGGGGGTTGTAGCAAGAAGACACATATGGAGGTTTAAACAACATCTATTCATGTGAATATGAAGAATCAATGGTTTCATTGACAAGGATTTGGCCATGTTAAAGCTTATTCACCTATAAACGGAGTTATGAACCTTCAGGATGCAAAAAAGAGTGAATCGAAGTGTTGAAGTGTAGTCCAAGGCAATGAATCTCTTACAATTGCATTGAGATGTTCAAGAAAGGTGTAGAAGCAAATCAATGTAAGAAACAAGCATTATAGCTTATCCCATGGATTCCGTTAGTTCTAGGAATCTCATAGGAGTTTTTAATGGTGAATAAGGGGCGTTGTAGCAAGAAGACACATATGGAGGTTTAAAACATCTATTCATGTGAATATGAAGAATCAATGGTTTTCATTGACAAGGATTGGGACATGTTCAAGCTTAATAACCTAGAAACGGAGTGATGAACCTTTAGGAGGCAAAGAAGAGTGAATCGAAGTGTTGAAGTGTAGGCCAAGGCAATGAATCTCTTACAACTGCAGTGAGATGTTCAAGAAAGGTATAGAAACAAATCAATGTAAGAAACAAGCATTATAAGCTTATCCCATGGTTCCGTTAGTTCTAGGAATCTCATAGGAGTTTCTAATGGTGAATAAGGGCGTTGTAGCAAGAAGCACATATGGAGGTTCTTAAACAACATCTATTCATGTGAATATGAAGAATCAATGGTTTCATTGACAAGGATTTGGCCATTTTCAAGCTTATTCACCTATAAACGGAGTTATGAACCTTCAGGATGCAAATAAGAGTGAATCGAAGTGTTGAAGTGTAGTCCACGGCAATGAATCTCTTACAACTGCATTGAGATGTTCAAGAAAGGTGTAGAAGCAAATCAATGTAAGAAACAAGCATTATAGCTTATCCCATAGTTCTGTTAGTTCTAAGAATCTGATAGGAGTTTCTAATGGTGAATAAGGGGCGTTGTAGCAAGAAGACACATATGGAGGCTTAAACAACATCTATTCATGTGAATATGAAGAATCAATGGTTTCATTGACAAGGATTTAGCCATTTTCAAGCTTATTCACCTATAAACGGAGTTATGAACCTTCAGGATGCAAATAAGAGTGAATCGAAGTGTTGAAGTGTAGTCCAAGGCAATGAATCTCTTACAACTGCATTGAGATGTTCAAGAAAGGTATATAAGCAAATCAAAGTAAGAAACAAGCATTATAGCTTATCCCATAGTTCTGTTAGTTCTAGGAATCTCATAGGAGTTTTTAATGGTGAATTAGGGGGGTTGTAGCAAGAAGACACATATCGAGGTTTAAACAACATCTATTCATGTGAATATGAAGAATCAATGGTTTCATTGACAAGGATTTGGCCATGTTCAAGCTTATTCACCTATAAACGGAGTTATGAACCTTCAGGATGCAAAAAAGAGTGAATCGAAGTGTTGAAGTGTAGTCCAAGGCAATGAATCTCTTACAATTGCATTGAGATGTTCAAGAAAGGTGTAGAAGCAAATCAATGTAAGAAACAAGCATTATAGCTTATGCCATGGATTACGTTAGTTCTAGGAATCTCATAGGAGTTTTCTAATGGTGAATAAGGCGTTGTAGCAAAGACACATATGGAGGTTAAGCAACATCTATTCATGTGAATATGAAGAATCAATGGTTTTCATTGACAAGGATTTGGCCATTTTCAAGCTTATTCACCTATAAGCGGAGTTATGAACCTTGGGGATGCAAATAAGAGTGAATCGAAGTGTTGAAGTGTAGTCCAAGGCAATGAATCTCTTACAACTGCATTGAGATGTTCAAGAAAGGTATATAAGCAAATCAAAGTAAGAAACAAGCATTATAGCTCATCCCATAGCTTTGTTAGTTCTAGGAATTTCATAGGAGTTTTTAATGGTGAATTAGGGGGTTGTAGCAGAAGACACATATGGAGGTTTAAAGAACAACTATTCATGGGAATATAAGCAATCACTGGTTTCATTGACAAGGATTTGGCCATTTTCAAGCTTAATAACCTATAAACGGAGTTATGAACCTTCAGAATGCAAATAAGAGTGAATCGAAGTGTTGAAGTGTAGTCCAAGGCAATGAATCTCTTACAACTGCATTGAGATGTTCAAGAAAGGTATAGAAGCAAATCAATGTAAGAAACAAGCATTATAGCTTATCCCATAGTTCTGTTAGTTCTAGGAATCTCATAGGAGTTTTTAATGGTGAATTAGGGGGGTTGTAGTAAGAAGACACATATGGAGGTTTAAACAACACCTATTGATGTGAATATAAACAATCAATGGTTTCATTGACAAGGATTTGGCCATTTTCAAGCTGATTCACCTATAAACGGAATTATGAACCTTCAAGATGCAAATAAGAGTGAATCGAAGTGTTGAAGTGTAGTCCAAGGCAATGAATCTCTTACAACTGCATTGAGATGTTCAAGAAAGGTGTAGAAGCAAATCAATGTAAGAAACAAGCATTTAAAGCTTATCCCATAGTTCTGTTAGTTCTAAGAATCTCATAGGAGTTTCTAATGGTGAATAGGGGGTTGTAGCAAGAAGACACATATGGAGGTTTTTAAACAACATCTATTCATGTGAATATGAAGAATCAATGGTTTCATTGACAAGGTTTTGGCCATTTTCAAGCTTATTCACCTATAAACGGAGTTCTGAACCTTCATGATACAAAGAAGAGTGAATGGGAGTGTTGAAGTGTAGTCCAAGGCAATGAATCTCTTACAACTGCATTGAGATGTTCAAGAAAGGTGTAGAAACAAATCAATGTAAGAAACAAGCATTATAAACTTATCCCATAGTTACGTTAGTTCTAAGAATCTCATAGGAGTTTCTAATGGTGAATAAGGGGCGTTGTAGCAAGAAGACACATATGGAGGCTTAAACAACATCTATTCATGTGAATATGAAGAATCAATGGTTTCATTGACAAGGATTTGGCCATTTTCAAGCTTATTCATCTATAAACGGAGTTATGAACCTTCAGGATGCAAATAAGAGTGAATCGAAGTGTTGAAGTGTAGTCCAAGGCAATGAATCTCTTACAACTGCATTGAGATGTTCAAGAAAGGTGTAGAAGCAAATCAATGTAAGAAACAAGCATTATAGCTTATCCCATAGTTCCGTTAGCTCTAGGAATCTCATAGGAGTTTCTAATGGTGAATTTGGGAGTTGTAGCAAGAAGACACATATGGAGGTTTAAACAACATCTATTCATGTGAATATGAAGAATCAATGGTTTCATTGACAAGGATTTGGCCATGTTAAAGCTTATTCACCTATAAACGGAGTTATGAACCTTCAGGATGCAAAAAAGAGTGAATCGAAGTGTTGAAGTGTAGTCCAAGGCAATGAATCTCTTACAACTGCATTGAGATGTTCAAGAAAGGTGTATAAAGCAAATCAATGTAAGAAACAAGCATTATAAGCTTATCCCATAGTTCTGTTAGTTCTAGGAATCTCATAGGAGTTTTTAATGGTGAATAAGGGGGTTGTAGCAGAAGACACATATGGAGGTTTAAACAACATCTATTCATGTGAATATGAAGAATCAATGGTTTCATTGACAAGGATTT
>CM051389.1:641359-697949 GCA_028015245.1 Cardamine occulta | reverse complement strand
TACATTAGTTCTAGGAATCTCATAGGAGTTTTTTAATGGAGATTTAGGGGGGTTGTAGCAAGAAGACACATATGGAGGGGGAGGCAACACCTATTGATGTGAATATAAACAATCAATGGTTTTCATTGACAAGGATTTGGCTATTTTCAAGCTGATTCACCTATAAGCGGAGTTATGAACCTTGGGGATGCAAATAAGAGTGAATCGAAGTGTTGGAAGTGTAGTCAAGGCGGTGAATCTCTTATAACTGCTTTGAGATGTTCAAGAAAGGTGTATAAGCAAATCAAAGTAAGAAACAAGCATTATAAGCTTATCCCATAATTCTGTTAGTTCTAAGAATCTCATAGGAGTTTTTAATGGTGAATAAGGCCGTTGTAGCAAGAAGACACATATGGAAGCTAAACAACCTATTAATGTGAATATGAAGAATCAATGGTTTTCATTGACAAGGGTTTGGCCATTTTCAAGCTTATTCCCTATAAGCGGAGTTATGAACCTTGGGGATGCAAATAAAAGTGAATCGAAGTGTTGAAGTGTAGTCGAGGGCGGTGAATCTCTTACAACTGCATTGAGATGTTCAAGAAAGGTGTAGAAGCAAATCAATGTAAGAAACAAGCATTATAAGCTTATCCCGTGGATTACGTTAGTTCTAGGAATCTCATAGGAGTTTCTAATGGTGAATAAGGGCGTTGTAGCAAGAAGACACATATGGAAGTTTCAACAACACCTATTCATGTGAATATGAAGAATCAATGGTTTTCATTGACAAGGATTTGGCCATTTTCAAGCTTAATCACCTATAAGCGGAGTTATGAACCTTGGGGATGCAAATAAGAGTGAATCGAAGTGTTGAAGTGTAGTCGAAGGCAATGAATCTCTTACAACTGCATTGAGATGTTCAAGAAAGGTGTAGAAGCAAATCAAAGTAAGAAAGCAAGCATTATAAGCTTATCCCGTAGTTCTCATTAGTTCTAGGAATCTCATAGGAGTTTTTAATGGTGAATTAGGGGGGTTGTAGCAAGAAGACACATATGGAGGTTTAAACAACACCTATTCATGTGAATATAAACAATCAATGGTTTCATTGACAAGGATTTGGCCATTTTCAAGCTTAATAACCTATAAGCGGAGTTATGAACCTTCGGGGATGCAAATAAGAGTGAATCGAAGTGTTGAAGTGTAGTCAAGGCAATGAATCTCTTACTAACTGCATTGAGATGTTCAAGAAAGGTGTAGAAGCAAATCAAAGTAAGAAACAAGCATTATAAGCTTATCCCATGATTACGTTAGTTCTAGGAATCTCATAGGAGTTTTTAATGGTGAATTAGGGGGTTGTAGCAGAAGACACATATGGAGGTTTAAACAACCCTATTGATGTGAATATAAACAATCAATGGTTTCATTGACAAGGATTTGGCCATTTTCAAGCTGATTCACCTATAAGCGGGGTTATGAACTCTTGAGGATGCAAATAAGAGTGAATCGAAGTGTTGAAGTGTAGTCAAAGCGGTGAATCTCTTACTTGCTTTGAGATGTTCAAGAAAGGTGTATAAGCAAATCAAAGTAAAAACAAGCATTATAAGCTTATCCCATAATTCTGTTAGTTCTAAGGAATCTCATAGGAGTTTTTAATGGTGAATAAGAGGCGTTGTAGCAAGAAGACACATATGGAGGCCTAAGCAACACCTATTAATGTGAATATGAAGAATCTATGGTTTCATTGACAAGGATTTGGCCATTTTCAATCTGATTCACCTATAAGCGGAGTTATGAACCTTGGGGATGCAAATAAGAGTGAATCGATGTGTTGAAGTGTAGTCAAAGCGGTGAATCTCTTAACTGCTTTGAGATGTTCAAGAAAGGTATAGAAGCAAATCAAAGTAAGAAACAAGCATTATAACTTATCCCGTGGTTCCGTTAGTTCTAAGGAATCTCATAGGAGTTTTTAATGGTGAATAAGGGCGTTGTAGCAAGAAGACACATATGGAGGTTTAAGCAACACCTATTCATGTGAATATAAACAA
Organism: Cardamine occulta; assembly: GCA_028015245.1. Classification (NCBI taxonomy): domain Eukaryota; kingdom Viridiplantae; phylum Streptophyta; class Magnoliopsida; order Brassicales; family Brassicaceae; genus Cardamine; species Cardamine occulta. Next base: position 695,925 of record CM051389.1, on the reverse strand, counting down.
TCAATGGTTTTCATTGACAAGGATTTGGCCATTTTCAAGCTATTCACCTATAAGCGGAGTTATGAACCTTGAGGATGCAAATAAGAGTGAATCGAAGTGTTGAAGTGTAGTCGAAAGGCGGTGAATCTCTTACAACTGCTTTGAGATGTTCAAGAAAGGTATAGAAGCAAATCAAAGTAAGAAACAAGCATTATAAGCTTATCCCATAGTTCTGTTAGTTCTAGGAATCTCATAGGAGTTTTAGATGGTGAATAAGGGCGTTGTAGCAAGAAGACACATATGGAGGTTTAAACGACACCTATTGATGTGAATATGAACAATCAATGGTTTCATTGACAAGGATTTGGCCATTTTCAACCTGATTCACCTATAAGCGGAGTTATGAACCTTCGGGATGCAAATAAGAGTGAATCGAAGTGTTGAAGTGTAGTCAAGGCAATGAATCTCTTACAACTGCATTGAGATGTTCAAGAAAGGTATAGAAGCAAATCAAAGTAAGAAACAAGCATTATAAAGCTTATCCCGTGGTTCTGTTAGTTCTAGGAATCTCATAGGAGTTTTCTAATGGTGAATAAGGGCGTTGTAGCAAGACACATATATGGAGGTTTAAACAACATCTATTGATGTGAATATAAACAATCAATGGTTTTCATTGACAAGGATTTGGCCATTTTCAAGCTGATTCACCTATAAGCGGAGTTATGAACCTTGGGGATGCAAATAAGAGTGAATCGAAGTGTTGAAGTGTAGTCAAGGCGGTGAATCTCTTATAACTGCTTTGAGATGTTCAAGAAAGGTGTAGAAGCAAATCTAAGTAAGAAACAAGCATTATAGCTTATCCCGTGGTTCCGTTAGTTCTAGGAATCTCATAGGAGTTTTTAATGGTGAATAAGGGCGTTGTAGCAAGAAGACACATATGGAGGTTTAAACAACACTATTCATGTGAATATAAAGAATCAATGGTTTCATTGACAAGGATTTGGCCATTTTCAAGCTGATTCACCTATAAGCGGAGTTATGAACCTTGGGGATGCAAATAAGAGTGAATCGAAGTGTTGAAGTGTAGTCGAAGGCAATGAATCTCTTACAACTGCATTGAGATGTTCAAGAAAGGTTAAAAGCAAATCAAAGTAAGAAACAAGCATTATAGCTTATCCCGTGGTTCTGTTAGTTCTAAGGAATCTCATAGGAGTTTCTAATGGTGAATAAGGGGCGTTGTAGCAAGAAGACACATATGGAGGTTTAAACACTATCTATGTGAATATGAAGAATCAATGGTTTCATTGACAAGGATTTGGCCATTTTAAAGCTAATTCACCTATAAGCGAGTTTATGAACTCTTGGGGATGCAAATAAGAGTGAATCGAAGTGTTGAAGTGTAGTCGAAGGCAATGAATCTCTTACAACTGCATTGAGATGTTCAAGAAAGGTGTAGAAGCAAATCAAAGTAAGAAACAAGCATTATAAGCTTATCCCGTGGTTCTGTTGGTTCTAGGAATCTCATAGGAGTTTTTAATGGTGAATTAGGGGCGTTGTAGCAGAAGACACATATGGAGGTTTAAACAACTCTTATTCATGTGAATATAAACAATCAATGGTTTTCATTGACAAGGATTTGGCTATTTTCAAGCTGATTCACCTATAAGCGGAGTTATGAACCTTGAGGATGCAAATAAGAGTGAATCGAAGTGTTGAAGTGTAGTCGAAGGCGGTGAATCTCTTATAAGCTGCTTTGAGATGTTCAAGAAAGGTGTATAAAGCAAATCAAAGTAAAAGCAAGCATTATAAGCTTATCCCATAGTTCCGTTAGTTCTAGGAATCTCATAGGAGTTTTTAATGGTGAATAAGGGGCGTTGTAGCAAAAAGACACATATGGAGTTCTTAACAACACCTATTAATGTGAATATGAAGAATCAATGGTTTCATTGACAAGGATTTGGCCATTTTCAAGCTGATTCACCTATAAGCGGAGTTATGAACCTTCGGGATGCAAATAAGAGTGAATCGATGTTTTGAAGTGTAGTCGAAGGCGGTGAATCTCTTACAACTGCTTTGAGATGTTCAAGAAAGGTGTAGAAGCAAATCAATGTAAGAAACAAGCATTATAAGCTTATCCCATGGATTCCGTTAGTTCTAAGAATCTCATAGGGTTTCTAATGGTGAATAAGGGGCGTTGTAGCAGAAGACACATATGGAGGTTTAACAACATCTATTCATGTGAATATGAAGAATCAATGGTTTTCATTGACAAGGATTTGGCCATTTTCAAGCTTAATCACCTATAAGCGGAGTTATGAACCTTGGGGATGCAAATAAGAGTGAATCGATGTGTTGAAGTGTAGTCGAAGGCGGTGAATCTCTTACAACTGCTTTGAGATGTTCAAGAAAGGTGTAAAGCAAATCAAAGTAAGAAACAAGCATTATAAGCTTATCCCATGGTTCTGTTAGTTCTAGGAATCTCATAGGAGTTTTCTAATGGTGAATTAGGGCGTTGGAGCAAGAAGACACATATGGAGGTTTAAACAACACCTATTGATGTGAATATAAACAATCAATGGTTTTCATTGACAAGGATTTGGCCATTTTCAAGCTTAATAACCTATAAGCGGAGTTATGAACCTTGAGGATGCAAATAAGAGTGAATCGAAGTGTTGAAGTGTAGTCGAAGGCAATGAATCTCTTACAACTGCATTGAGATGTTCAAGAAAGGTATAGAAGCAAATCAAAGTAAGAAACAAGCATTATAAGCTTATCCCATGGTTACTGATTAGTTCTAGGAATCTCATAGGAGTTTTTAATGGTGAATTAGGGGGTTGTAGCAAGAAGACACATATGGAGGTTTAAACAACCCTATTGATGTGAATATAAACAATCAATGGTTTCATTGACAAGGATTTGGCTATTTTCAAGCTGATTCACCTATAAGCGGAGTTATGAACCTTGAGTGCAAATAAGAGGGAATCGAAGGGTGGACGAGTCGTCACAAGCGGGGAATCTCTTATAACTGCTTTGAGATGATCAAGAACGGGGTATAAGCAAATCAAAGTAAGAAACAAGCACTATAGCTTATCCCATAGTTCTGTTAGTTCTAAGAATCTCATAGGAGTTTTTCATGGTGAATAAGGCGTTGTAGCAAAAGACACATATGGAGGCTTAAACAACACCTATTGATGTGAATATGAAGAATCAATGGTTTCATTGACAAGGATTTGGCTATTTTCAAGCTGATTCACCTATAAACGGAGTTATGAACCTTAAGAATGCAAAAAAGAGTGAATCGATGTTTTGAAGTGTAGTCAAAGGCGGTGAATCTCTTACAACTGCTTTGAGATGTTCAAGAAAGGTGTAGAAGCAAATCAATGTAAGAAATAAGCATTATAAGCTTATCCCGTAGTTCTGTTAGTTCTAAGAATCTCATAGGAGTTTCTAATGGTGAATAAGGGGCGTTGTAGCAAGAAGACACGTATGGAGGTTCTTAAACAACATCTATTCATGTGAATATGAAGAATCAATGGTTTCATTGACAAGGATTTGGCCATTTTCAAGCTTAATAACCTATAAGCGGAGTTATGAACCTTGGGGATGCAAAAAAGAGTGAATCGAAGTGTTGAAGTGTAGTCAAGGCAATGAATCTCTTACAACTGCATTGAGATGTTCAAGAAAGGTGTAGAAGCAAATCAATGTAAGAAACAAGCATTATAAGCTTATCCCGTGGTTCTGTTAGTTCTAGGAATCTCATAGGAGTTTCTAATGGTGAATAAGGGCGTTGTAGGAAGAAGACACTATGGAGGTTTAAACAACATCTATTAATGTGAATATGAAGAATCAATGGTTTTCATTGACAAGGATTTGGCCATTTTCAAGCTGATTCACCTATAAGCGGAGTTATGAACCTTGAGGATGCAAATAAGAGTGAATCGATGTGTTGAAGTGTAGTCCAAAGGCAATGAATCTCTTACAACTGCTTTGAGATGTTCAAGAAAGGTGTAAAAGCAAATCAAAGTAAGAAACAAGCATTATAAGCTTATCCATTAGTTCAGTTAGTTCTAGGAATCTCATAGGAGTTTTCTAATGGTGAATAAGGGGCGTTGTAGCAAGAAGCACATATGGAGGCTTAAACAACACCTATTCATGTGAATATGAAGAATCAATGGTTTTCATTGACAAGGATTTGGCCATTTTCAAGCTTATTCACCTATAAGCGGAGTTATGAACCTTGGGGATGCAAATAAGAGTGAATCGAGTGTGTTGAAGTGTAGTCGAAGGCGGTGAATCTCTTACACTGCTTTGAGATGTTCAAGAAAGGTGTAGAAGCAAATCAAAGTAACAAACAAGCATTATAAGCTTATCCCATGGTTCTGTTAGTTCTAGGAATCTCATAGGAGTTTTTAATGGTGAATAAGGGCGTTGTAGCAAGAAGACACATATGGAGGTTTAAAACACCTATTGATGTGAATATAAACAATCAATGGTTTCATTGACAAGGATTTGGCCATTTTCAAGCTTAATAACCTATAAGCGGAGTTATGAACCTTGAGGATGCAAATGAGAGTGAATAGGAGTGTTGAAGTGTAGTCAAAGATGGTGAATCTCTTACAAATGCATTGAGATGTTCAAGAAAGGTGTAGAAGCAAATCAAAGTAAGAAACAAGCATTATAGCTTATCCCATAGTTCTGTTAGTTCTAGGAATATCCTAGGAGTTTTTGATGGTGCATTAGGGGGGTTGTAGCAAGAAGACACATATGGAGGTTTAAACAACTCTATTAATGTGAATATAAACAATCAATGGTTTTCATTGACAAGGATTTGGCTATTTTCAAGCTGATTCACCTATAAGCGGAGTTATGAACCTTGGGGATGCAAATAAGAGTGAATCGAAGTGTTGAAGTGTAGTCAAAGGCGGTGAATCTCTTATAACTGCTTTGAGATGTTCAAGAAAGGTGTATAAGCAAATCAAAGTAAGAAACAAGCATTATAAGCTTATCCCATAGTTACGTTAGTTCTAAGAATCTCATAGGAGTTTTTAATGGTGAATAAGGCGTTGTAGCAAAGACACATATGGAGGCTTAAGCAACACCTATTAATGTGAATATGAAGAATCAATGGTTTTCATTGACAAGGATTTGGCCATTTTCAATCTGATTCACCTATAAGCGGAGTTATGAACCTTGGGGATGCAAATAAGAGTGAATCGATGTGTTGAAGTGTAGTCGAAGGCGGTGAATCTCTTACAACTGCTTTGAGATGTTCAAGAAAGGTGTAGAAGCAAATCAATGTAAGAAACAAGCATTATAAGCTTATCCCGTGGTTCTGTTAGTTCTAGGAATCTCAGAGGAGTTTCTAATGGTGAATAAGGGGTGATGTAGCAAGAAGACACATATGGAGGCTTAAAAAGCAACTATTGATGTGAATATGAAGAATCAATGGTTTTCATTGACAAGGATTTGGCCATTTTCAAGCTTATTAACCTATAAGCGGAGTTATGAACCTTCAGGATGCAAATAAGAGTGAATCGATGTGTTGAAGTGTAGTCAAGGGCGGTGAATCTCTTACAACTGCTTTGAGATGTTCAAGAAAGGTGTAGAAGCAAATCAAAGTAAGAAACAAGCATTATAACTTATCCCGTGGTTCCGTTAGTTCTAGGAATCTCATAGGAGTGTTTAATGGTGAATAAGGGGGCGTTGTAGCAAGAAGCACATATGGAGGTTTAAACAACACCTATTCATGTGAATATAAACAATCAATGGTTTTCATTGACAAGGATTTGGCCATTTTCAAGCTTAATAACCTATAAGCGGAGTTATGAACCTTCGAGGATGCAAATAAGAGTGAATCGAAGTGTTGAAGTGTAGTCGAAGGCAATGAATCTCTTACAACTGCATTGAGATGTTCAAGAAAGGTGTAGAAGCAAATCAAAGTAAAAACAAGCATTATAAGCTTATCCCATGGTTACGTTAGTTCTAGGAATCTCATAGGAGTTTTTAATGGTGAATTAGGGCGTTGTAGCAAGAAGACACATATGGAGGTTTAAGCAACCCTATTGATGTGAATATAAACAATCAATGGTTTTCATTGACAAGGATTTGGCCATTTTCAAGCTGATTCACCTATAAGCGGAGTTATGAACCGTTAGGATGCAAATAAGAGTGAATCGAAGTGTTGAAGTGTGGTCGAAGGCGGTGAATCTCTTACAACTGCTTTGAGATGTTCAAGAAAGGTGTATAAGCAAATCAAAGTAAGAAACAAGCATTATAAGCTTATCCCGTGGTTCTGTTAGTTCTAAGGAATCTCATAGGAGTTTTTCTATGGTGAATAAGGGGCGTTGTAGCAAAGACACATATGGAGGCTTAAACAACATCTATTCATGTGAATATGAAGAATCAATGGTTTCATTGACAAGGATTTGGCCATTTTCAAGCTTATTCACCTATAAACGGAGTTATGAACCTTCAGGATGCAAAAAAGAGTGAATCGAAGTGTTGAAGTGTAGTCCAAGGCAATGAATCTCTTACAATTGCATTGAGATGTTCAAGAAAGGTGTAGAAGAAAATCAATGTAAGAAACAAGCATTATAGCTTATCCCATAGTTCTATTAGTTCTAGGAATCTCATAGGAGTTTTTAATGGTGAATTAGGGGGGTTGTAGGAAGAAGACACATATGGAGGTTTAAACAACACCTATTGATGTGAATATAAACAATCAATGGTTTCATGGACAAGGATTTGGATATTTTCAAGCTGATTCACCTATAAACGGAGTTATGAACCTTCAGGGTGCAAATAAGAGTGAATCGAAGTGTTGAAGTGTAGTCAAAGGCGGTGAATCTCTTACAACTGCTTTGAGATGTTCAAGAAAGGTGTAGAAGCAAATCAAAGTAAGAAACAAGCATTATAAGCTTATCCCGTGGTTCTGTTAGTTCTAAGAATCTCATAGGAGTTTTCTAATGGTGAATAAGGCGTTGTAGCAAAAAGACACATATGGGGCTTAAACAACACCTATTAATGTGAATATGAAGAATCAATGGTTTCATTGACAAGAGATTTGGCCATTTTCAATCTGATTCACCTATAAGCGGAGTTATGAACCTTGAGGATGCAAATAAGAGTGAATCGATGTTTTGAAGTGTAGTCAAAGGCGGTGAATCTCTTACAACTGCTTTGAGATGTTCAAGAAAGGTGTAGAAGCAAATCAAAGTAAGAAACAAGCATTATAGCTTATCCCATAGTTCTGTTAGTCATAGGAATCTCATAGGAGTTTGTAATGGTGAATCAGGAGCGTTGTGGCTAGAAGACACATATGGAGGGTTAAACAACACATATTGATGTGAATATGAAAAATCAATGGTTTCATTGACAAGGATTTGGCCATTTTCAAGCTAATTCACCTTAAACGGAGTTATGAACCTTGAGGTTGCAAATAAGAGTGAATCGAAGTATTGAAGTGTAGTCAAAGTGGGTGAATCTCTTACAACTGCTTTGAGATATTCAAGAAATGTGTATAAGCAAATCAAAGTAAGAAACAAGCATTATAAGCTTATCCCATAGTTCTATTAGTTCTAGGAATCTCATAGGAGTTTTCTAATGGTGAATAAGGGCGTTGTAGGAAGAAGACACATATGGAGGTTTAAACAACACCTATTCATGTGAATATAAACAATCAATGGTTTTCATTGACAAGGATTTGGCCATTTTCAAGCTTAATAACCTATAAGCGGAGTTATGAACCTTGGGGATGCAAATAAGAGTGAATCGAAGTGTTGAAGTGTAGTCAAGGCAATGAATCTCTTACAACTGCATTGAGATGTTCAAGAAAGGTATAGAAGCAAATCAAAGTAAGAAACAAGCATTATAAGCTTATCCCGTAGTTCTGTTAGTTCTAGGAATCTCATAGGAGTTTTTAATGGTGAATTAGGGCGTTGTAGCAAGAAGACACATATGGAGGTTTAAACAACTCTATTGATGTGAATATAAACAATCAATGGTTTCATTGACAAGGATTTGGCTATTTTCAAGCTGATTCACCTATAAGCGGAGTTATGAACCTTGAGGTGCAAATAAGAGTGAATAGAAGTGTTGAAGTGTAGTCAAAGGAGGTGAATCTCTTATAACTGCTTTGAGATGTTCAAGAAAGGTGTATAAGCAAATCAAAGTAAGAAACAAGCATTATAAGCTTATCCCATGGTTACTTTGTTCTAAGAATCTCATAGGAGTTTTTAATGGTGAATAAGGGCGTTGTAGCAAAAGACACATATGGAGGCTTAAACAACACCTATTGATGTGAATATGAAGAATCAATGCTTTTGATTGACAAGGATTTTTCCATTTTCAAGTTGATTCACCTATAAACGGAGTTATGACCCTTTAGGATGCAAATAAGAGTGAATCGATGTTTTGAAGTGTAGTCAAAGGCGGTGAATCTTTTACAACTGCTTTGAGATGTTCAAGAAAGGTGTAGAAGCAAATCAAAGTAAGAAACAAGCATTATAGCTTATCCCATAGTTCTGTTAGTTCTAGGAATCTCATAGGAGTTTTTAATGGTGAATTAGGGGGGTTGTAGCAAGAAGACACATATGGAGGTTTAAACAACACCTATTCATGTGAATATAAACAATCAATGGTTTTCATTGACAAGGATTTGGCCATTTTCAAGCTTAATAACCTATAAGCGGAGTTATGAACCTTGGGGATGCAAATAAGAGTGAATCGATGTGTTGAAGTGTAGTCGAAGGCGGTGAATCTCTTAAGCTGCTTTGAGATGTTCAAGAAAGGTGTAGAAGCAAATCAAAGTAAGAAACAAGCATTATAAACTATCCATTCTGTTAGTTCTAGGAATCTCATAGGAGTTTCTAATGGTGAATAAGGGGCGTTGTAGCAAGAACACATATGGAGGCTTAAACATCTATTAATGTGAATATGAAGAATCAATGGTTTCATTGACAAGGATTTGGCCATTTTCAAGCTTATTTACCTATAAGCGGAGTTATGAACCTTCGGGATGCAAATAAGAGTGAATCGAAGTGTTGAAGTGTAGTCAAGGCAGTGAATCTCTTACAACTGCTTTGAGATGTTCAAGAAAGGTGTAGAAGCAAATCAAAGTAAGAAACAAGCATTATAAGCTTATCCCGTGGTTCTGTTAGTTGTAGGAATCTCATAGGAGTTTTTAATGGTGAATGATGGGCGGTGCAGCAAGAACACCCATCTTGAGCTTCAAGCAACACCTACTGATGTGAATATAAACAATCAATGGTTTCATTGGTAAGGATTTGGCCATTTTCAAGCTTAATAACCTATAAGCGGAGTTATGAACCTTTAGGATGCAAAAAAGAGGGAATCGAAATGTTGAAGGGTAGTCCAAGGCAATGAATCTCTTACAACTGCATTGAGATGTTCAAGAAAGGTGTAGAAGCAAATCAAAGTAAGAAACAAGCATTATAAGCTTATCCCGTGGAGTTCTGTTAGTTCTAGGAATCTCATAGGAGGTTTTAATGGTGAATTAGGAGGGTGGTAGCAAGAAGACACCTATGGAAGTGTACACAAACCCTATTGATGTGAATATAAACACTAAATGGTTTTCATTGACAAGGATTTGGCTATTTTCAAGCTGATTCACCTATAAGCGGAGTTATGAACCTTGAGTGCAAATAAGAGTGAATCGAAGTGTTGAAGTGTAGTCAAAGGGGCGGTGAATCTCTTATAACTGCTTTGAGATGTTCAAGAAAGGTGTATAAGCAAATCAAAGTAAGAAACAAGCATTATAAGCTTATCCCGTAGTTCTGTTAGTTCTAAGAATCTCATAGGAGTTTTTAATGGTGAATAGAGGCGTTGTAGCAAGAAGACACATATGGAGGCTTAAGCAACACCTATTAATGTGAATATGAAGAATCAATGGTTTTCATTGACAAGGATTTGGCCATTTTCAATCTGATTCACCTATAAGCGGAGTTATGAACCTTCAGGATGCAAAAAAGAGTGAAGCGAAGTGTTGAAGTGTAGTCGAAGGCAATGAATCCCTTACAACGGCATTGAGATGTTCAAGAAAGGTGTAGAAGCAAATCAAAGTAAGAAACAAGCATTATAGCTTATCCCGTGGTTCCGTTAGTTCTAGGAATCTCATAGGAGTTTTTAATGGTGAATTAGGGGGTTGTAGCAAGAAGACACATATGGAGGTTTAAACAACCCTATTGATGTGAATATAAACAATCAATGGTTTTCATTGACAAGGATTTGGCCATTTTCAAGCTGATTCACCTATAAGCGGAGTTATGAACCTTGAGGATGCAAATAAGAGTGAATCGAAGTGTTGAAGTGTAGTAAAGGCGGTGAATCTCTTATAACTGCTTTGAGATGTTCAAGAAAGGTGTATAAGCAAATCAAAGTAAGAAACAAGCATTATAAGCTTATCCCATAGTTACGTTAGTTCTAGGAATCTCATAGGAGTTTGTAATGGTGAATCAGGAGCGTTGTGGCTAGAAGACACATATGGAGGGTTAAACAACACATATTGATGTGAATATGAAAAATCAATGGTTTCATTGACAAGGATTTGGCCATTTTCAAGCTAATTCACCTTAAACGGAGTTATGAACCTTGAGGTTGCAAATAAGAGTGAATCGAAGTATTGAAGTGTAGTCAAAGGCGGTGAATCTCTTACAACTGCTTTGAGATGTTCAAGAAAGGTGTAAAAGCAAATCAAAGTAAAAAACAAGCATTATAGCTTATCCCATAGTTCCGTTAGTTCTAAGAATCTCATAGGAGTTTCTAATGGTGAATAAGGGGCGTAGTAGCAAGAAAACACATATGGAAGTTTAAACAACACCTATTAATGTGAATATGAAGAATCAATTGTTTTATTGACAAGGATTTGGGAATTTTCATGGTTATTCACCTATAAACGGAGTTATGGACATTTAGGATGCAAATAAGAGTGAATCGAAGTGTTGAAGTGTACTCAGAGGCGGTGAATCTTTTACAACTGCTTCGAGATGTTCAAGAAAGGTGTAGAAGCAAATCAAAGTAAGAAACAAGCATTATAAGCTTATCCCATGGTTCTGTTAGTTCTAGGAATCTCATAGGAGTTTTTAATGGTGAATTAGGGCGTTCTAGCAAGAAGACACATATGGAGGTTTAAACAACACCTATTGATGTGAATATAAACAATCAATGGTTTTATTGACAAGGATTTGGCCATTTTCAAGCTTATTCACCAATAAACGGAGTTATGAACCTTCAGGATGCAAATACGAGTGAATCGAAGTGTTGAAGCGTAGTCGAGGCAGTGAATCTCTTACAACTGCATTGAGATGTTCAAGAAAGGTGTAGAAGCAAATCAAAGTAAGAAACAAGCATTATAAGCTTATCCCGTAGTTCTGTTAGTTCTAGGAATCTCATAGGAGTTTTTAATGGTGAATTAGGGCGTTGTAGCAAAAGACACATATGGAGGCTTAAAACACCTATTAATGTGAATATGAAGAATCAATGGTTTCATTGACAAGGATTTGGCCATTTTCAAGCTGATTCACCTATAAGCGGAGTTATGAACCTTCGGGATGCAAATAAGAGTGAATCGAAGTGTTGAAGTGTAGTCAAAGCGAGTGAATCTCTTACAACTGCTTTGAGATGTTCAAGAAAGGTGTAGAAGCAAATCAATGTAAGAAACAAGCATTATAAGCTTATCCCGTGGATTACTGTTAGTTCTAGGAATCTCATAGGAGTTTTTAATGGTGAATAAGGGCGTTGTAGCAAGAAGACACATATGGAGGCTTAAACAACACCTATTCATGTAAATATGAAGAATCAATGGTTTTCATTGACAAGGATTTGGCCATTTTCAAGCTTAATAACCTATAAGCGGAGTTATGAACCTTGAGGATGCAAATAAGAGTGAATCGAAGTTTTGAAGTGTAGTCAAGGCAATGAATCTCTTACAACTGCTTTGAGATGTTCAAGAAAGGTATAGAAGCAAATCAAAGTAAGAAACAAGCATTATAAGCTTATCCCATAGTTCTGTTAGTTCTAGGAATCTCATAGGGTTTTTAATGGTGAATAAGGGCGTTGTAGCAAGAAGACACATATGGAGGTTTAAGCAACACCTATTGATGTGAATATAAACAATCAATGGTTTCATTGACAAGGATTTGGCCATTTTCAAGCTTAATCACCTATAAGCGGAGTTATGAACCTTGAGGATGCAAATAAGAGTGAAGCGATGTTTGGAAGTGTAGTCGAAGGCAATGAATCCCTTACAACTGCATTGAGATGTTCAAGAAAGGTGTAGAAGCAAATCAAAGTAAGAAACAAGCATTATAAGCTTATCCCGTGGTTACTGTTAGTTCTAGGAATCTCATAGGAGTTTTTAATGGTGAATTAGGGGGGTTGTAGCAAAGACACATATGGAGGTTTAAACAACTCTATTGATGTGAATATAAACAATCAATGGTTTTCATTGACAAGGATTTGGCTATTTTCAAGCTGATTCACCTATAAGCGGAGTTATGAACCTTGAGGATGCAAATAAGAGTGAATCGAAGTGTTGAAGTGTAGTCGAAAGGCGGTGAATCTCTTATAACTGCTTTGAGATGTTCAAGAAAGGTGTATAAGCAAATCAAAGTAAGAAACAAGCATTATAAGCTTATCCCATAGTTCCGTTGGTTCTAAGAATCTCATAGGAGTTTTTAATGGTGAATAAGGGCGTTGTAGCAAAAGACACATATGGAGGCTTAAACAACACCTATTAATGTGAATATGAAGAATCAATGGTTTCATTGACAAGGATTTGGCTATTTTCAATCTGATTCACCTATAAGCGGAGTTATGAACCTTGGGGATGCAAATAAGAGTGAATCGATGTTTTGAAGTGTAGTCGAAAGGCGGTGAATCTCTTACAACTGCTTTGAGATGTTCAAGAAAGGTGTAGAAGCAAATCAAAGTAAGAAACAAGCATTATAACTTATCCCGTGGTTCCGTTAGTTCTAGGAATCTCATAGGAGTTTTCTAATGGTGAATTAGGGCGTTGTAGCAGAAGACACATATGGAGGTTTAAGCAACACCTATTGATGTGAATATAAAGAATCAATGGTTTTCATTGACAAGGATTTGGCCATTTTCAAGCTTAATAACCTATAAGCGGAGTTATGAACCTTGAGGATGCAAATAAGAGTGAATCGAAGTGTTGAAGTGTAGTCGAAAGGCGGTGAATCTCTTACAACTGCTTTGAGATGTTCAAGAAAGGTGTAGAAGCAAATCAAAGTAAGAAACAAGCATTATAAGCTTATCCCATGGTTCTATTAGTTCTAGGAATCTCATAGGAGTTTTTAATGGTGAATTAGGGCGTTGTAGAAGAAGACACATATGGAGGTTTAAGCAACACCTATTGATGTGAATATAAACAATCAATGGTTTTCATTGACAAGGATTTGGCTATTTTCAAGCTTATTCACCTATAAGCGGAGTTATGAACCTTCGGGATGCAAATAAGAGTGAATCGAAGTGTTGAAGTGTAGTCAAGGCAATGAATCTCTTACAACTGCATTGAGATGTTCAAGAAAGGTGTAGAAGCAAATCAAAGTAAGAAACAAGCATTATAAGCTTATCCCGTGGTTCCGTTAGTTCTAGGAATCTCATAGGAGTTTTTAATGGTGAATTAGGGCGTTGTAGCAAGACACATATGGAGGTTTAAGCAACACCTATTAATGTGAATATGAAGAATCAATGGTTTCATTGACAAGGATTTGGCCATTTTCAAGCTGATTCACCTATAAACGGAGTTATGAACCTTCAGGATGCAAATAAGAGTGAATCGAAGTGTTGAAGTGTAGTCAAAGGCGGTGAATCTCTTACAACTGCTTTGAGATGTTCAAGAAAGGTGTAGAAGCAAATCAAAGTAAAAGCAAGCATTATAAGCTTATCCCGTAGTTCCGTTAGTTCTAGGAATCTCATAGGAGTTTCTAATGGTGAATAAGGGCGTTGTAGCAAAAGACACATATGGAGGCTTAAACAACACCTATTCATGTGAATATGAAGAATCAATGGTTTTCATTGACAAGGATTTGGCCATTTTCAAAGCTTATTCACCTATAAGCGGAGTTATGAACCTTGAGGATGCAAATAAGAGTGAATCGAAGTGTTAACGCGTAGTCGAAGGCGGTGAATCTCTTACAAGCTGCTTTGAGATGTTCAAGAAAGGTGTAGAAGCAAATCAAAGTAAGAAACAAGCATTATAAGCTTATCCCGTGGTTCTGTTAGTTCTAGGAATCTCATAGGAGTTTTTTAATGGTGAATAAGCGGCGTTGTAGTAAGAAGACACATATGGAGGTGTAAACAACACCTATTGATGTGAATATAAACAATCAATGGTTTCATTGGTAAGAATTTGGCCATTTTCAAGCTTAATAACCTATAAACGGCGTTATGAACCGTTAGGGTGCAGAAAAGAGGGAATCGATGTTTTGAAGTGTAGTCCAAGGCAATGAATCTCTTACAACTGCATTGAGATGTTCAAGAAAGGTGTAGAAGCAAATCAATGTAAGAAACAAGCATTATAGCTTATCCCGTAGTTCTGTTAGTTCTAGGAATCTCATAGGAGTTTTTAATGGTGAATTAGGGGGGTGTAGCAACAAGACACATATGGAGGTTTAAACAACACCTATTGATTTGAATATAAACAATCAATGGTTTCATTGACAAGGATTTCGCCATTTTCAAGCTTATTCACCTATAAGCGGAGTTATGAACCTTGAGGTGCAAATAAGAGTGAATCGAAGTGTTGAAGAGTAGTCGAAGGCGGTGAATCTCTTATAACTGCTTTGAGATGTTCAAGAAAGGTGTATAAGCAAATCAAAGTAAAAACAAGCATTATAAGCTTATCCCATGGTTACGTTAGTTCTAGGAATCTCATAGGAGTTTTTAATGGTGAATAAGGGCCGTTGTAGCAAAAGACACATATGGAGGCTTTAACAACACCTATTGATGTGAATATGAAGAATCACTGGTTTCATTGACAAGGATTTGGTCATTTTCAAGCTGATTCACCTATAAACGGAGTTATGAACCTTCAGGATGCAAATAAGAGTGAATCGAAGTGTTGAACTGTAGTCAGAGGCGGTGAATCTCTTACAACTGCTTTTAGATGTGCAAGAAAGGTGTGGAAGCACATCAATGTAAGAAACAAGCATTATAAGCTTATCCCGTGGTTCTGTTAGTTCTAGGAATCTAATAGGAGTTTTTAAGGGTGAATAAGGGGTGTGGTAGCAAGAAGACACATATGGAAGTTCTTAAACAACACCTATTCATGTGAATATGAAGAATCAATGGTTTCATTGACAAGGATTTGGCCATTTTCAAGCTTATTAACCTATAAGCGGAGTTATGAACCTTGAGGATGCAAATAAGAGTGAATCGAAGTGTTGAAGTGTAGTCAAGGCGGTGAATCTCTTACAACTGCTTTGAGATGTTCAAGAAAGGTGTAGAAGCAAATCAAAGTAAGAAACAAGCATTATAAGCTTATCCCGTAGTTCTGTTAGTTCTAGGAATCTCATAGGAGTTTTCTAATGGTGAATTAGGGCGTTGTAGCAAGAAGACACATATGGAGGTTTAAGCAACACCTATTCATGTGAATATAAAGAATCAATGGTTTTCATTGACAAGGATTTGACAATTTTCAAGCTTATTCACCGAAGAACGGAGTTATGAACCTGCAGAATGCAAATAGGAGTGAATCGAAGTGTTGAAGTGTAGTCAAGAGAGGTGAATCTCTTACAACTGCTTGGAGATGTTCAAGAGAGGTGTAGAAGCAAATCAAAGTAAGAAACAAGCATTATAAGCTTATCCCGTAGTTCTGTTAGTTCTAGGAATCTCATAGGAGTTTTTAATGGTGAATTAGGGCGTTGTAGGAAGAAGACACATATGGAGGTTTAAGCAACACCTATTGATGTGAATATAAACAATCAATGGTTTCATTGACAAGGATTTGGCCATTTTCAAGCTGATTCACCTATAAGCGGAGTTATGAACCTTCGGGATGCAAATAAGAGTGAATCGAAGTGTTGAAGTGTAGTCAAGGCAATGAATCTCTTACAACTGCATTGAGATGTTCAAGAAAGGTATAGAAGCAAATCAAAGTAAGAAACAAGCATTATAAGCTTATCCCATAGTTCCGTTAGTTCTAGGAATCTCATAGGAGTTTTTAATGGTGAATTAGGGCGTTGTAGCAAGAAGACACATATGGAGGTTTAAGCAACACCTATTAATGTGAATATGAAGAATCAATGGTTTTCATTGACAAGGATTTGGCCATTTTCAAGCTGATTCACCTATAAGCGGAGTTATGAACCTTCGGGATGCAAATAAGAGTGAATCGAAGTGTTGAAGTGTAGTCGAAGGCGGTGAATCGCTTGCAACTGCTTTGAGATGTTCAAGAAAGGTGTAGAAGCAAATCAATGTAAGAAACAAGCATTATAAGCTTATCCCATAGTTCTATTAGTTCTAGGAATCTCATAGGGTTTCTAATGGTGAATAAGGCGTTGTAGAAGAAGACACATATCGACGCTTAAACAACATCTATTGCTCTGAATATGAAGAATCAATGGTTTCATTGACAAGGATTTGGCCATTTTCAAGCTTAATCACCTATAAGCGGAGTTATGAACCTTGAGGATGCAAATAAGAGTGAATCGATGTGTTGAAGTGTAGTCGAAGGCGGTGAATCTCTAACAACAACTTTGAGTTGTTCAACAAAGGTGTAGAAGCAGATCAAAGTAAGAAACAAGCATTATAAGCTTATCCCATAGTTCCGTTAGCTCTAGGAATCTCATAGGAGTTTTTAATGGTGAATTAGGGGGGTTGTAGTAAGAAGACACATATGGAGGTTTAAAGAACACCTATTGATGTGAATATAAACAATGAATGGTTTCATTGACAAGGATTTGGCCATTTTTAAGCTTAATAACCTATAAACGGAGTTATGAACCTTCAGGATGCAAATAAGAGTGAATCGAAGTGTTGAAGTGTAGTCCAAGGCAATAAATCTCTTACAACTGCATTGAGATGTTCAAGAAAGGTGTAGAAGCAAATCAATGTAAGAAACAAGCATTATAGCTTATCCCATAGTTCCGTTAGTTCTAGGAATCTCATAGGAGTTTTTAATGGTGAATTAGGGGGGTTGTAGTAAGAAGACACATATGGAGGTTTAAACAACACCTATTGATGTGAATATAAACAATCAATGGTTTTGATTGACAAGGATTTGGATATTTTCAAGCTGATTCACCTATAAGCGGAGTTATGAACCTTGGAGTGCTAATAAGAGTGAATCGAAGTGATGAAGAGTAGTGAAAGGCGGTGAATCTCTTATACCTGCTTTGAGATGTTCAAGAAAGGTGTATAAGCAAATCAAAGTAAAAAACAAGCATTATAAGCTTATCCCATAGTTACATTTGTTCTAAGAATCTCATAGGAGTTTTTCATGGTGAATAAGGGGCGTTGTAGCAATAAGACTCATATGGAGGCTTAAACAACACCTATTAATGTGAATATGAAGAATCAATGGTTTCATTGACAAGGATTTGGCTATTTTCAATCTGATTCACCTATAAGCGGAGTTATGAACCTTGAGGATGCAAATAAGAGTGAATCGATGTTTTGAAGTGTAGTCAAGGCGGTGAATCTCTTACAACTGCTTTGAGATGTTCAAGAAAGGTGTAGAAGCAAATCAAAGTAAGAAACAAGCATTATAACTTATCCCATGGTTCCGTTAGTTCTAGGAATCTCATAGGAGTTTTTAATGGTGAATAAGGGCGTTGTGCAAGAAGACACATATGGAGGTTTAAACAACACCTATTCATGTGAATATAAACAATCAATGGTTTTCATTGACAAGGATTTGGCCATTTTCAAGCTTATTCACCTATAAGCGGAGTTATGAACCTTGAGGATGCAAATAAGAGTGAATCGAAGTGTTGAAGTGTAGCCGATGGCAATGAATCTCTTACAACTGCATTGAGATGTTCAAGAAAGGTGTAGAAGCAAATCAAAGTAAGAAACAAGCATTATAAGCTTATCCCGTGGTTCTATTAGTTCTAGGAATCTCATAGGAGTTTTTAATGGTGAATTAGGGCGTTGTAGCAACAAGACACAGAGGGAGGATTAAACAACACCTATTGATGTTAATATAAACAATCAATGGTTTTCATTGACAAGGATTTGGATATTTTCACGCTGGTTCACCTATAACCGGAGTTATGCACCTCCAGGGTGCAACTCAGAGTGAATCGACGTGATGAAGAGTAGCCCAAGGCGGTGAATCTCTTATAACTGCTTTGAGATGTTCAAGAAAGGTGTATAAGCAAATCAAAGTAAGAAACAAGCATTATAAGCTTATCGCATAGTTACTTGTTTTTAGAATCTCATAGGAGTTTTTAATGGTGAATAAGAGGCGTTGTAGCAAGAAGACACATATGGAGGCTTAAACAACACCTATTAATGTGAATATGAAGAATCAATGGTTTTCCTGACAAGGATTTGGCTATTTTCAAGCTGATTCACCTATAAACGGAGTTATGAACCTTCTGGATACAAATAAGAGTGAATCGAAGAGTTGAAGTGTAGTCAAACACGGTGAATCTCTAACAACTACATTGAGATGTTCAAGAAAGGGGTATAAGCAAATCAAAGTAAGAAACAAGCATTATAGCTTATCCCATAGTTTTGTTAGTTCTAGGAATCTCATAGGAGTTTTTAATGGTGAATAAGGGGGGTTGGCGCAAGAAGGCGCATGTGGAGATTTAAACAACGCCTATTGATGTGAATATAAACAATGAGTGGTTTCATGGACAAGGGTTGGGACATTTTCAAGCTGATTCACCTATAAGCGGAGTTATGAACCTTGGGGTGCAAATAAGAGTGAATCGAAGTGTTGAAGTGTAGTCGAAGGCGGTGAATCTCTTATAACTGCTTTGAGATGTTCAAGAAAGGTGTATAAGCAAATCAAAGTAAGAAACAAGCATTATAAGCTTATCCCATAGTTCTATTAGTTCTAAGAATCTCATAGGAGTTTTTAATGGTGAATAAGAGGCGTTGTAGCAAGAAGACACATATGGAGGCTTTAACAACACCTATTAATGTGAATATGAAGAATCAATGGTTTTCATTGACAAGGATTTGGCCATTTTCAATCTGATTCACCTATAAGCGGAGTTATGAACCTTGAGGATGCAAATAAGAGTGAATCGATGTGTTGAAGTGTAGTCGAAACGGTGAATCTCTTACAACTGCTTTGAGATGTTCAAGAAAGGTGTAGAAGCAAATCAAAGTATGAAACAAGCATTATAACTTATCCCGTAGTTCTGTTAGTTCTAGGAATCTCATAGGAGTTTTTAATGGTGAATAAGGGCGTTGTAGCAAGAAGACACATATGGAGGTTTAAGCAACACCTATTCATGTGAATATAAACAATCAATGGTTTTCATTGACAAGGATTTGGCCATTTTCAAGCTTATTCACCTATAAGCGGAGTTATGAACCTTGAGGATGCAAATAAGAGTGAATCGATGTGTTGAAGTGTAGTCAAGGCGGTGAATCTCTTACAACTGCTTTGAGATGTTCAAGAAAGGTATAGAAGCAAATCAAAGTAAGAAACAAGCATTATAAGCTTATCCCGTAGTTCTGTTAGTTCTAGGAATCTCATAGGAGTTTTTAATGGTGAATTAGGGCGTTGTAGAAAGACACATATGGAGGTTTAAACAACACCTATTGATGTGAATATAAACAATCAATGGTTTTCATTGACAAGGATTTGGCCATTTTCAAGCTTATTCACCTATAAGCGGAGTTATGAACCTTGAGGATGCAAATAAGAGTGAATCGAAGTGTTGAAGTGTAGTCAAGGCAATGAATCTCTTACAACTGCATTGAGATGTTCAAGAAAGGTGTAGAAGCAAATCAAAGTAAGAAACAAGCATTATAAGCTTATCCCATGGATTACGTTAGTTCTAGGAATCTCATAGGAGTTTTTAATGGTGAATTAGGGGGTTGTAGCAAGAAGACACATATGGAGGTTTAAGCAACACCTATTGATGTGAATATAAACAATCAATGGTTTTCATTGACAAGGATTTGGCTATTTTCAAGCTGATTCACCTATAAGCGGAGTTATGAACCTTGAGGTGCAAATAAGAGTGAATCGAAGTGTTGAAGTGTAGTCAAAGGCGGTGCATCTCTTATAACTGCTTTGAGATGTTCAAGAAAGGTGTATAAGCAAATCAAAGTAAGAAACAAGCATTATAAGCTTATCCCATGGTTATTTGTTCTACGAATCTCATAGGAGTTTTTAATGGTGAATAAGGGGCGTTGTAGCAAGAAGACACATATGGAGGCTTAAACAACATCTATTCATGTAAATATGAAGAATCAATGGTTTCATTGACAAGGATTTGGCTATTTTCAATCTGATTCACCTATAAACGGAGTGGTGAACCTTCGGGATGCAAATAAGAGTGAATCGATGTTTTGAAGTGTAGTCGAAGGCAGTGAATCTCTTACAACTGCTTTGAGATGTTCAAGAAAGGTGTAGAAGCAAATCAATGTAAGAAACAAGCATTATAAGCTTATCCCGTAGTTCTGTTAGTTCTAGGAATCTCATAGGAGTTTTTAATGGTGAATAAGGGCGTTGTAGCAAGAAGACACATATGGAGGCTTAAGCAACACCTATTCATGTGAATATGAAGAATCAATGGTTTCATTGACAAGGATTTGGCCATTTTCAAGCTTAATAACCTATAAGCGGAGTTATGAACCTTGAGGATGCAAATAAGAGTGAATCGATGTGTTGAAGTGTAGTCAAGGCGGTGAATCTCTTACAACTGCTTTGAGATGTTCAAGAAAGGTGTAGAAGCAAATCAAAGTAAGAAACAAGCATTATAAGCTTATCCCGTGGTTCTGTTAGTTCTAGGAATCTCATAGGAGTTTTCTAATGGTGAATTAGGGCGTTGTAGCAAGAAGACACATATGGAGGTTTAAACAACACCTATTCATGTGAATATAAAGAATCAATGGTTTTCATTGACAAGGATTTGGCCATTTTCAAGCTTAATAACCTATAAGCGGAGTTATGAACCTTGGGGATGCAAATAAGAGTGAATCGAAGTGTTGAAGTGTAGTCAAGGCAATGAATCTCTTACAACTGCATTGACATGTTCAAGAAAGGTGTAGAAGCAAATCAAAGTAAGAAACAAGCATTATAAGCTTATCCCGTGGATTCCGTTAGTTCTAGGAATCTCATAGGAGTTTTTAATGGTGAATTAGGGGGGTTGTAGCAAGAAGACACATATGGAGGCTTAAACAACACCTATTGATGTGAATATGAAGAATCAATGGTTTCATTGACAAGGATTTGGCCATTTTCAAGCTGATTCACCTATAAACGGAGTTATGAACCTTCAGGGTGCAAATAAGAGTGAATCGAAGTGATGAAGAGTAGTGAAAGGCGGTGAATCTCTTATAACTGCTTTGAGATGTTCAAGAAAGGTGTAGAAGCAAATCAATGTAAGAAACAAGCATTATAGCTTATCCCATAGTTCTGTTAGTTCTAAGAATCTCATAGGAGTTTCTAATGGTGAATAAGGGGCGTTGTAGCAAGAAGACACATATGGAGGCTTAAACAACACCTATTAATGTGAATATGAAGAATCAATGGTTTCATTGACAAAGATTTGGCTATTTTCAATCTGATTCACCTATAAACGGAGTTATGAACCTTGAGGATGCATAGAAGAGTGAATCGATGTTTTGAAGTGTAGTCAAAGGCGGTGAATCTCTTAACTGCTTTGAGATGTTCAAGAAAGGTATAGAAGCAAATCAAAGTAAGAAACAAGCATTATAAGCTTATCCCGTAGTTCTGTTAGTTCTAGGAATCTCATAGGAGTTTTTAATGGTGAATAAGGGCGTTGTAGGAAGAAGACACATATGGAGGTTTAAACAACCCTATTGATGTGAATATAAACAATCAATGGTTTTCATTGACAAGGATTTGGCCATTTTCAAGCTTATTCACCTATAAGCGGAGTTATGAACCTTCGGGATGCAAATAAGAGTGAATCGAAGTGTGGAGGTGTAGGCCAAGGCAATGAATCTCTTACAACTGCATTGAGATGTTCAAGAAAGGTGGATAGGCAAATCGAAGTAAGAAACAAGCATTATAAGCTTATCCCGTAGTTCCGTTAGTTCTAGGAATCTCATAGGAGTTTTTAATGGTGAATTAGGGCGTTGTAGCAAGAAGACACATATGGAGGTTTAAACAACACCTATTGATGTGAATATAAACAATCAATGGTTTTCATTGACAAGGATTTGGCCATTTTCAAGCTGATTCACCTATAAGCGGAGTTATGAACCTTGAGGTTGCAAATAAGAGTGAATCGAAGTATTGAAGTGTAGTCAAAGGCGGTGAATCTCTTACAACTGATTTGAGATGTTCAAGAAAGGTGTAAAAGCAAATCAAAGTAAAAAACAAGCATTATAAGCTTATCGCATAGTTCTGTTGTTCTAAGGAATCTCATAGGAGTTTTTAATGGTGAATAAGGGCGTTGTAGCAAAAGACACATATGGAGGCTTAAACAACACCTATTAATGTGAATATGAAGAATCAATGGTTTTCATTGACAAAGATTTGGCCATTTTCAATCTGATTCACCTATAAGCGGAGTTATGAACCTTCGGGATGCAAATAAGAGTGAATCGAAGTGTTGAAGTGTAGTCAAAGGCAATGAATCTCTTACAACTGCATTGAGATGTTCAAGAAAGGTATAGAAGCAAATCAAAGTAAAAAACAAGCATTATAGCTTATCCCGTGGTTCTGTTAGTTCTAGGAATCTCATAGGAGTTTTTAATGGTGAATTAGGGCGTTGTAGCAAGAAGACACATATGGAGGTTTAAACAACTCTATTGATGTGAATATAAACAATCAATGGTTTTCATTGACAAGGATTTGGCCATTTTCAAGCTGATTCACCTATAAGCGGAGTTATGAACCTTGAGGATGCAAATAAGAGTGAATCGAAGTGTTGAAGTGTAGTCAAAGGCGGTGAATCTCTTATAACTGCTTTGAGATGTTCAAGAAAGGTGTATAAGCAAATCAAAGTAAGAAACAAGCATTATAAGCTTATCCCATAGTTCTTTGTTCTAAGAATCTCATAGGAGTTTTTAATGGTGAATAAGGGCGTTGTAGCAAAAAGACACATATGGAGGCTTAAGCAACACCTATTAATGTGAATATGAAGAATCAATGGTTTCATTGACAAGGATTTGGCTATTTTCAATCTGATTCACCTATAAGCGGAGTTATGAACCTTGGGGATGCAAATAAAAGTGAATCGATGTTTTGAAGTGTAGTCGAAGGCGGTGAATCTCTTACAACTGCTTTGAGATGTTCAAGAAAGGTGTAGAAGCAAATCAAAGTAAGAAACAAGCATTATAAGCTTATCCCATAGTTCTATTAGTTCTAGGAATCTCATAGGAGTTTTTAATGGTGAATAAGGGCGTTGTAGGAAGAAGACACATATGGAGGTTTAAGCAACACCTATTCATGTGAATATAAACAATCAATGGTTTCATTGACAAGGATTTGGCCATTTTCAAGCTTATTCACCTATAAGCGGAGTTATGAACCTTGAGGATGCAAATAAGAGTGAATCGAAGTGTTGAAGTGTAGTCGAAGGCAATGAATCTCTTACAACTGCATTGAGATGTTCAAGAAAGGTGTAGAAGCAAATCAAAGTAAGAAACAAGCATTATAGCTTATCCCATGGTTCTGTTAGTTCTAGGAATCTCATAGGAGTTTTTAATGGTGAATTAGGGGGGTTGTAGCAAGAAGACACATATGGAGGTTTAAACAACTCTATTGATGTGAATATAAACAATCAATGGTTTTCATTGACAAGGATTTGGCCATTTTCAAGCTGATTCACCTATAAGCGGAGTTATGAACCTTGGGGTGCAAATAAGAGTGAATCGAAGTGGTGAAGTGTAGTCAAAGGCGGTGAATCTCTTATAACTGCTTTGAGATGTTCAAGAAAGGTGTATAAGCAAATCAAAGTAAGAAACAAGCATTATAAGCTTATCCCGTAGTTCTGTTTGTTCTAAGAATCTCATAGGAGTTTTTCATGGTGAATAAGAGGCGTTGTAGCAAAAGACACATATGGAGGCTTAAACAACACCTATTAATGTGAATATGAAGAATCAATGGTTTTCATTGACAAGGATTTGGCTATTTTCAATCTGATTCACCTATAAGCGGAGTTATGAACCTTGAGGATGCAAATAAGAGTGAATCGATGTTTTGAAGTGTAGTCAAGGCGATGAATCTCTTACAACTGCTTTGAGATGTTCAAGAAAGGTATAAAAGCAAATCAAAGTAAGAAACAAGCATTATAACTTATCCCGTGGTTCTGTTAGTTCTAGGAATCTCATAGGAGTTTTTAATGGTGAATAAGGGCGTTGTAGCAAGAAGACACATATGGAGGTTTAAACAACACCTATTCATGTGAATATAAACAATCAATGGTTTTCATTGACAAGGATTTGGCCATTTTCAAGCTTAATAACCTATAATCGGAGTTATGAACCTTTAGGATGCAAAAAAGTGTGGAAGTATAGTCAAAGGCGGTGAATCTTTTACAACTGCTTTGAGATGTTCAAGAAAGGTATAGAAGCAAATCAAAGTAAGAAACAAGCATTATAAGCTTATCCCGTAGTTCCGTTAGTTCTAGGAATCTCATAGGAGTTTTTAATGGTGAATTAGGGGGTTGTAGAAGAAGACACATATGGAGGTTTAAACAACACCTATTGATGTGAATATAAACAATCAATGGTTTTCATTGACAAGGATTTGGCTATTTTCAAGCTGATTCACCTATAAGCGGAGTTATGAACCTTGAGGTGCAAATAAGAGTGAATCGAAGTGTTGAAGTGTAGTCGAAGGGGCGGTGAATCTCTTATAACTGCTTTGAGATGTTCAAGAAAGGTGTATAAGCAAATCAAAGTAAGAAACAAGCATTATAAGCTTATCCCATAGTTCATTTGTTCTAAGAATCTCATAGGAGTTTTTCATGGTGAATAAGGCGTTGTAGCAAAAGACACATATGGAGGCTTAAACACCTATTAATGTGAATATGAAGAATCAATGGTTTCATTGACAAGGATTTGGCCATTTTCAATCTGACTCACCTATGAACGGAGTTATGAACCTTTAGGATGCAAAAAAGAGTGAATCGAAGTGTTGAAGTGTAGTCCAAGGCAATGAATCTCTTACAACTGCATTGAGATGCTCAAGAAAGGTGTAGAAGCAAATCAAAGTAAAAAACAATCATTATAGCTTATCCCATTGTTCTGTTAGTTCTAAGAATCTCATAGGAGTTTTTAATGGTGAATTAGGGGGGTTGTACCAAGAAGACACATATGGAGGTTTAAACAACACCTATTGATGTGAATATAAACAATCAATGGTTTCATTGATAAGGATTTGGCCATTTTCAAGCTTAATAACCTATAAACGGAGTTATGAACCTTTAGGATGCAAAAAAGAGTGAATCGAAGTGTTGAAATGTAGTCAAAGGCGGTGAATCTCTTATAACTGCTTTGAGATGTTCAAGAAAGGTGTAGAAGCAAATCAAAGTAAGAAACAAGCATTATAGCTTATCCCATTGTTCTATTAGTTCTAGGAATCTCATAGGAGTTTTTCATGGTGAATAAGGGCGTTGTAGCAAAAGACACATATGGAGGCTTAAACAACCTATTAATGTGAATATGAAGAATCAATGGTTTTCATTGACAAGGATTTGGCCATTTTCAAGCTGATTCACCTATAAGCGGAGTTATGAACCTTGGGGATGCAAATAAGAGTGAAACGAAGTGTTGAAGTGTAGTCCAAGGCAATGAATCTTTTACAACTGCTTTGAGATGTTCAAGAAAGGTGTAGAAGCAAATCAAAGTAAGAAACAAGCATTATAGCTTATCCCATAGTTTTGTTAGTTCTAGGAATCTCATAGGAGTTTTTAATGGTGAATTAGGGGGGTTGTAGCAAGAAGACACATATGGAGGTTTAAACAACCCTATTGATGTGAATATAAACAATCAATGGTTTTCATTGACAAGGATTTGGCTATTTTCAAGCTGATTCACCTATAAGCGGAGTTATGAACCTTGAGGATGCAAATAAGAGAAAATCAAAGAGTTGAAAAGTAGTCAAAGGCGGTGAATCTCTTATAACTGCTTTGAGATGTTCAAGAAAGG
Organism: Cardamine occulta; assembly: GCA_028015245.1. Lineage (NCBI taxonomy): Eukaryota > Viridiplantae > Streptophyta > Magnoliopsida > Brassicales > Brassicaceae > Cardamine > Cardamine occulta. The sequence continues at coordinate 669,648 of CM051389.1, read as the reverse complement.
TGTATAAGCAAATCAAAGTAAGAAACAAGCATTATAAGCTTATCCCATAGTTCTGTTAGTTCTAAGAATCTCATAGGAGTTTTTCATGGTGAATAAGGGCGTTGTAGCAAAAGACACATATGGAGGCTTAAACACCTATTAATGTGAATATGAAGAATCAATGGTTTCATTGACAAAGATTTGGCTATTTTCAAGCTGATTCACCTATAAGCGGAGTTATGAACCTTGAGGATGCCAATAAGAGTGAATCGATGTTTTGAAGTGTAGTCAAAGGCGATGAATCTCTTACAACTGCTTTGAGATGTTCAAGAAAGGTATAGAAGCTGATGTGATCATGCCAAGCACAATGAAGGAGAAGCTTGAACCCGGGCTACAAGGCTGAAGATTTATGCATTTCTCGGGTCCTATCACTCGGTCCTAAACAAAGAAGCTCAAGACCACTTTGCAACATCTCCTCAACACCATCTCGGGCAGTTTGGTGTGTCCTAATCCAACCACATTGGTTGTGATACAAGCCACCTAAACATTTATCAAGAGGTGATATGACTTATACTCTTTTCCCTTCATTTGGTTTTTTTGTCCCAATGGGTTTTTCCAAATAAGGTTTTTAATGAGGTAAGCCATATCACTCACTCATCAACCTCTTGATAAATCCTAAGCCCCTTCTATCTCTTATCACAAAATAAAGGAAGCCCAAGTCAAGAAGAGTTCAGCCGAAAATCTCAAGACATGAAGAGTCATTTTTATGTTCAAACTTTGTTTTTAATGTTGTGTTAATTTCGAGATTTTTCCTTTACTCTCTTGCTGATTTAAACTCATGTAAGGCTTCATTTCTAAGTTATCAAACATCTTTTCATATTCTCAAACTCTCTGAAACTTGTTTGTTCACTCCTTGCTTAATGTGATCGGATCTTCATCCTCACCCAAAGCAAGCCGAAAGTCTTAGGATCTTTCACACTCCTAGGAAGTTTCATCTCGATCCACCCCTTGTTCACCTCGTCTAGGGTCTTCACCCACGTCCAGAGCAAGCCTGAAAGTCCAAAGGATCTCCATCCCTTTGGAAGTTTATAACAATCCCCCAAAGACTCATCGGATCCACTCTTGTTCTTCACCTTTCATCTCTTCGCATCACTCACCTTGTCACCAATCATCCACAACCTCTTGGAGAAGCATTCAGGGACTTGATCCTCACCTAGGATCATATCAAGTGGTATCAGAGCTGACTCCCGCCAGGTTGTATCTCTTCCGATCTGATATACCTTTTCATATCGATCTGTATTATCTGTTGACTGTTGGAATTTTCGTAAATTCGTCTTGTCTGATAAAATCGTGAGATCTGTTGAATCTGCTTCAAACAAGAGTCTAGTATTTGTTAAAATTGATTCTAGAATTTTTGAACATGTTTTGATAATTTTCGAAGCTGATTTAGTCGAACAGTCACATTTAGAGGTTATCAGAATTTGAACAGTTATTTTCGTGTAACTTGCTAGAATTGTTTAAAATCATTGGTTAATCCTAAAATCGTGAACTTTGCTGCATTGAAACCATGATTGAGTCTAGTATTTATTAAAATTGACTCTAGAATTTTTCAACGTGAGTTGATATTTTATTCTGTTCGATCAAGTCAAACAGTCGTTTAGGATTCGGGGAAAAGTTTCTGAGTTTTTTCTTTGTTGTGTTTCTCTGGGCATTTTTACTTGTTACTTGTTTGAATCTGAACAGGTACCATGGTGGGAACCAGCAATGGTAAAGGAATAATCAAACTCCAACAAAGAACTCCTTGATTCCTTAAGAGCCATAATGGACGAAAGTATGGCAACCATGGGAGCTGAATTAGAAAAATCAAGAAAACGCGGAAGGAACAAGAGCTTAAACCAAAGCCACCAGACAACACATTGAGAAAAAACTTGGAGCAGCCCACATAAAATCTCTCTTACTCCAAAATCCAAATATGTGCTTTGTTACGAATATCATTAAATTAATGAACTCTTAAAATTTTCAGGAAAAGAAGCTACCTAGAGTGGGAAACAAATATGGAAGATTGGTTTTACTATAACCACATCCCAAGAGAAAGAGGATAGCTCATGCAATTAAGCCAACTCACGGGAGAAGCTTATCAATGGTGGATCGAAAGGTTGATGATGGCTGGAATTACAAGGCCACCTATCACCTCGTGGAGAGATCTTAAGGAACTAATGAGGAATAAGTATGCACCGAATGGTTTAGTTCAAAAAGAAGCACAGTCCTCAGCCAAAGGAAGTATCCAGAATGTTCTAAATGAGAAAATGAAGGCTAATGTAACCTCTCAAATAAAGAAGGTCGGCGGAACAACGTGGTTCACAAGCAAAGCCTAAATCCATCCATTGAAACAAGCAATGAGCGTCCAAAGAAATGTAAGTCCTCTAATCTTTCAAAATCCAAGGAAGTTACTTGTTATGACTCTCCTAAAAAAGGAAAATTTGCTGCCACTTGCCTGAAAAACCACGAGGCTGAATATCACTTCATTAGGATCAAAACTGAGCTCACAAAACTCAAGTAGTGAAGTAGTTAATCAAGGTGTAGAACCTTCCAGTTCTTGTATAATGCACTTGGTCTTGTCAAAGGATGTTGATTCAGGTCATACTATGGAGCATGAGAAGGACAAAGTTGGAAGGAACCATAAAGAGAAGAATCCACATTAGTTGTCAACCACTTCACAAGCTTTCGAGATAACAAATGTGAGCAAATTAATTATGAAAACCGTGTGGTGTTTAAACCATGTCCAGCACCAGCTACCTGTGAATTAGATTTCACCATCTTCAAAGCTGAAAAGTTACCAAACATCTTACATGGTACTAAGGTAAGTTTAGCTAGCGAGTCTATTAAATCTTTGGAATATTTCTACATTCACTCGTCGCAACGAACAACCTGTTTTGAATATTACAATTTCAAGTAGACTGCACTTGCTTTTTCATTTAAGTGACAAGGAGGATGTAGGTACCTTAGATGTGCTTAAAGACCTAGAAGAAAACACATCGACATGGAGCTTAACAACAGAGCAAGCGGAGGAAGTAACAAAGTGCAATGACATGCCATCAAACTTAGAGCTCTTGGCGTGTTTTTCCTGCCAATAAACAAAGAGAGGATGTCACCAACCTCATAGTGATCAAGAAGAAACCACCCGATGCTCAGCCACCAATTCAAACCCGAGGTAACTATCTAGACTACTTAAAAAAGAATGAGCTAACCTTCTTTCTCTTGGTGCAGATTGTACAATTTTGAGGTCCTAACTTTGTCAAAGAATAGGGTATGATACATCCATCCCAACCACACCATCCCATGAGCAAACCAATCTAGCTGTCGCATGTGTCAAATTGGATCCAAAATCACTTCCATTTACCGTGACAATTACATGCACGAATCTGACAAGGACCTTCTTCAGGTAAGTAACTCTTTAACTCAATTTGATTCTCATGATTCCAAGGTTGTGAGTAAGAGTTTATCATCTCCAAACTATTAAGAAAAAGTTAGGTGTATTCAAAGAATATTAGGAACCAAACTCTTGTCTTGGGGCCTTAAATAAAAGAGGAACATGATAAAAGAAAATTCAGGGGTCGAAATGAAACTTGTGTACTTGTTTATAGTGACTCTCTTGTGATATCGCTTGCTCTTTGCCAAAGGTGTTGAAAACATTGCAGGTCTAAAGAGGGCCACCAGACTTAAGTTCTCTCGACCCATTTCTTTGTGAGGACTGGAATTGGAGTTGTCTTGAGAAAGAGTCGAACACCTTTCAAAGCTATCAAGACACGGGCATGGAGCTTTGCCTAGAAGGAAACTCAAGAATTATCGCCGACCATCTCGAGGGATATGTTCCAAACTGGTCCAATTTTCGATTTTCTTGTCCCTAACCTTGCAGGTGCTTGCCGAGTAAGAAACCTTGTCATTTTCGGGACTTGAAGTTGTATCCTCTAAATCGACTCAGGAATTGTCTCACTAATCTGTGGGAAGGAGAATCATATAAGTCTTTGATCCGGGAGCACCCGTTGAAGCATTTCCTTATGACATAGGAAACAAGATAGGTAAGAAATTGTTGTGCTGATGCAACAGTTCAAAGGTATGCATTTCTTTTTGTTCATAAATCTAAGTTGCTTTGGAATATGAACACATCAAAGAGATTTATATATATATTGTTTTTTAATGATGTGATTCATTATTGTGAGAATTTGAGCATACAAGAATTTTAGGCATGGCGGTTCTATTTGATAAAGCGTATGAACCGAGTATACATCTTGTGCTGATAGACGGACTCTCTAGGATAACACCTGCGCTTCATATCCTAACACTAGAGGCTTTTTCTGTTTGAGACCATTCACTGAAAGTTTTGACATTCTGGTCTATAACAAGTTGTAATGAATCAAAGGATAATACCTTTTAGCCTATGATTTCTTGTTTGAGTTTTGGTTAAGCGTGAGCAGGGGTAAACAAGCTGAAGACATGACAACTCATACACGAAGCGTGGTTAATTTACTTGTGGCTAATCGGTTTACTTGTCCAAGTTGATTATGACCCGTTGAAACAATGGAGAAAGGAACAGCGAGCAAACATTGAGGTGAATTCTTTTGGCATTGAAAAGGTAATGAAATTATTGTGTATGATGCAATAATTCCAAAGATGCGTGTTTCTTTTTGCTCATGAAGCTAGGTTTGAACCTAATAGAAATTATGTGCTCATAGATATTGCTAAATTCTCTAATTTTGCTAGTGCTTCACCAATGCTGAATTATTCTTTGGAGAAATTGTTTTGTTATGATAGCATTCTGAATTTTAATAAACACTTAGGCGATCATGTTGAGCCTTTGAAATCTGTTTTAGATGATCTAAGTAATAAATTGTGTGCTAGTCGGAATGACTATATTCTTTGCACCTATGATCTCTTGTCTCGAGTCTTTGTTGTGAGGATACAGGATATACAGGATGGAAGCTAAATTTTCATGCACCTAGGGCGTGGCTCTACCATGTTTGGCTTAAGAAACTGTTGTTCAAATTGTTCTTAAACCAAAAGGGCGTTTGCCTAGACATAGAGCATCAAAACCAAAGCGAGAGGAGAATATTAAGAACTTTGAGATTGGTTACCAGTTTTGGATTCGTATGAAGGAGAAGCGTTTTGCAGCCAAGAGGAGTTCAAACTAATGCAAGAAGGATATTGTTCGCTTGAGTCATAGAACAGATCCATTCCTACAAAATCTGCTTGCAAGGTGAGTATATTCGACTTACTTCAAATATTCTAATTTAATCTTTTTCCTTGCAGATTGTTGGATTTTGAGGTCAAATCCTTTTCAAGTGGGAGAGGATGATGTGATCATGCCAAGCACAATGAAGGAGAAGCTTGAACCGGGCTACAAGGAGCTGAAGATTTATGCATTTCTCGGGTCCTATCACTCGGTCTAAACAAGAAGCTCAAGACCACTTTGCAACATCTCCTCGACACCATCTCGGGCAGTTTGGTGTGTCCTAATCCAACCACATTGGTTGTGATACAAGCCACCTAAACATTTATCAAGAGGTGATATGACTTATACTCTTTTCCCTTCATTTGGTTTTTGTCCCAATGGGTTTTTCCAAATAAGGTTTTTAATGAGTAAGCCATATCACTCACTCATCAACCTCTTGATAAATCCTAAGCCCACTTCTATCTCTTATCACAAAATAAAAGGCCCAAGTCCAAGAAGAGTTCGGCCGAAAATCTCAAGACATGAAGAGTCGTTTTTTATGTTCAAACTTTGTTTTTAATGTTGTGTTAATTTGAGATTTTTTCCTTTACTCTCTTGCTGATTTAAACTTCATGTAAGGCTTCATTTCTAAGTTATCAAACATCTTTTCATATTCTCAAACTCTCTGAAACTTGTTTGTTCCTCCTTGCTTAATGTGATCGGATCTTCATCCTCACCCTAAAGCAAGCGAAAGTCTTAGGATCTTTCACGCTCCTAGGAAGTTTCATCTCGATCCACCCCTTGTTCACCTCGTCTAGGGTCTTCACCCACGTCGAGCAAGCCTGAAAGTCAAAGGATCTCCATCCCTTTGGAAGTTTATAACAATCCCCAAAGACTCATCGGATCCACTCTTGTTCTTCACCTTTCATCTCTTCGCATCACTCACCTTGTCACCAATCATCACAACCTCTTGGAGAAGCATTCAGGGACTTGATCCTCACCTAGGATCATATCAGAAGCAAATCAAAGTATGGAGCAAGTATTGTGACTTATCCCATAGTGCGGTTAGTTCTAAGAATCTCATAGGAGTTTTTAATGGTGAATTAGGGGGGTTGTAGCAAGAAGACACAGATGGAGGGTTAAACAACACCTATTGATGTGAATATAAACAATCAATGGTTTCATTGATAAGGATTTGGACATTTTCAAGCAATAACCTATAAGCGGAGTTATGAACCTTGAGGATGCCAATAAGAGTGAATCGATGTTTTGAAGTGTAGTCGAAAGGCAGTGAATCTCTTAAAACTGATTTGAGATGTTCAACGAAGGTCTAGAAGTAAATCAAAGTAAGAAACAAGCATTATAGCTTATCCCATGGTTCTGTTAGTTCTAGAAATCTCATAGGAGTTTTTAATGGTGAATTAGGGGGTTGTAGAAAGAAGACACATATGGAGGTTTAAACAACCCTATTGATGTGAATATAAACAATCAATGGTTTCATTGACAAGGATTTGGCCATTTTCAAGCTTATTCACCTATAAGCGGAGTTATGAACCTTGAGGATGCAAATAAGAGTGAATCGAAGTGTTGAAGTGTAGTCAAGGCAATGAATCTCTTACAACTGCATTGAGATGTTCAAGAAAGGTATAGAAGCAAATCAAAGTAAGAAACAAGTATTATAAACTTATCCCATGGTTCCATTAGTTCTAGGAATCTCATAGGAGTTTTTAATGGTGAATTAGGGGGTTGTAGCAAGAAGACACATATGGAGGTTTAAACAACACCTATTGATGTGAATATAAACAATCAATGGTTTTCATTGACAAGGATTTGGATATTTTCAAGCTGATTCACCTATAAGCGGAGTTATGAACCTTGAGGTGCAAATAAGAGTGCATCGAAGTGATGAAGAGTAGTCAAAGCGGTGAATCTCTTATAACTGCTTTGAGATGTTCAAGAAAGGTGTATAAGCAAATCAAAGTAAAAACAAAATTATAAGCTTATCCCATTGTTCTGTTTGTTCTAAGGATCTCATAGGAGTTTTTCATGGTGAATAAGAGGCGTTGTAACAAAAAGACACATATGGAGGCTTAAACAACACCTATTAATGTGAATATGAAGAATCAATGGTTTCATTGACAAAGATTTGGCTATTTTCAATCTGATTCACCTATGAACAGAGTTATGAACCTTGAGGATGCAAATAAGAGTGAATCGATGTTTTGAAGTGTAGTCGAAGGCATTGAATCTCTTACAACTGCTTTTAGATGTTCAAGAAAGGTATAGAAGCAAAGCAAAGTATGAAACAAGCATTATAACATATCCCAGAGTACTGTTAGTTCTAAGAATCTCATAGGGTTTTAATGGTGAATTAGGGGGGTTGTAGAAGACACATATGGTGGTTTAAACAACACCTATTGATGTGAATATAAACAATCAATGGTTTCATTGACAAGGATTTGGACATTTTCAAGCAATAACCTATAAGCGGAGTTATGAACCTTCGGGATGCCAATAAGAGTGAATCGATGTTTTGATATGATTATGGCCAGCAAGGAAGAGGAACTTATGCAACATGGAGCGCTCAAGAGGAGCAAAGGCAGCAGCTGAACCGGAGCTACAAGGAGCTGAAGATTTATGCATTTCTCGGGTCCAATCACTCGGTCCTAAACAAAGAAGCTCAAGACCACTTTGCAACATCTCCTCAACACCATCTCGGGCAGTTTGGTGTGTGCTAATCCAGCCTTGTTAGTTGTGATACAAGCCACCTAAACATTTATCAAGAGAGGTGATATGACTTATACTCTTTTTCCTTCATTTGGTTTTTGTCCCAATGGGTTTTTCCAAATAAGGTTTTTAATGAGGTAAGCCATATCACTCACTCATCAACCTCTTGATAAAGCTTAAGCCCATTTCTATCTACTATCCAAGTGAAGCACAGCCCAAGTCCAACAAGAGTTCAGCGAAATCTTGAAGAACTTGAAGAGTTATTTTCTTGTCAAACTTTGGTTTTTAATGCTTTGTATTTTTTGAGATTTTCCTTTACTCTTTGGCTGATTTAAACTCTTGTAATGCTTCATTTGTGAGTTATCAAACATCTTTTCAACTTCTAAAACTCTCTGAAATTTGTTTGTTCATCCTTGCTTAAAGTGTTGGGATCTTCATCCTTCACACCAAGTAAATCGAAAGTCTTAGGATCTTTCACACTCCTAGGAAGTTTCATCTCGATCCACCCCTTGCTCACCTCGTCTAGGGTCTTCACCCACGTCCAGAGCAAGCCTGAAAGTCAGAGGATCTCCATCTCCTTTGGAAGTTCTACCAACCCCCGAACTCATCGGATCCCTTCCTAGTTCTTCACCTTTCATCTCTTCCATCACTCACCTTGTCACCAATCCTCACAACCTCTTGGAGAAGCATTCAGGGACTTGATCCTCACCTAGGATCATATCAAGTGGTATCAGAGCTGACTCCACGCCAGGTTGTATCTCTTCGATCTGATATACCTTTTCATATCGATCTGTATTATCTGTTGACTGTTGGAATTTTCATAAATTCGTCTTGTCTGATAAAATCGTGAGATCTGTTGAATCTGCTTCAAAAAAGAGTCTAGTATTTGTTAAAATTGATTCTAGAATTTTTGAGCATGTTTTGATAATTTTCGAACCTGATTTAGTCGAACAGTCACATTTAGAGGTTATCAGAATCTGAACAGTTATTTTACGTGTAACTTGCTAGAATTGTTTTAAAATCATTGGTTAATCCTAAAATCGTGAAACTTGTTGCATTGAAACCATGATTAAGTCTAGTATTTATTAACATTGTTTCTGGAATTTTTGAACGTAATTTGACATTTTATTCTGATTGATCAAGTCAAACTGTCGATTAGGGTTACTTGTCAAATAAGTTTTGTTGTTCTTGTGGTGTTTGAACATTTCACTAGTTTATTTGTTGGATTCTGAGCAGGTACCATGGCGGGGACTAGCCATGATGAGCAAGTCTTCTAACTCCAACAAACAACTTATGGAGTCCTTCAAAGCAATGATGGTTGAGAGTATGGCCAATATGAAAGCGGATTTAGAGGTCCATCAACAACCGATTCGAGAACATCAACAACCTGTTATGGAAGAACAACTAGGAGGCACCCACGACCTTCTGATGCTGAGCATTACTACAGTCAGACTTCTAGATCAAATCGTCCTCGAAGAAGACAGCCAAGAAGATCAAACCGATAGAAATCACCAAACCGCTACTCGAGATCCACTAGCGGTGTGAAGATAGAAATTCCGTCTTTTCATGGAACCAGTAAGCCTGAAGAATATCTTGAGTGGGAAAAAAGGGTAGAGATTATCTTTGATTGCGGGAGTTTACTCAAGAGATTAAGGTCAGAATCGCTAACCGCATTCAAGGATTATGCTCTAAGCTGGTGGGATCAGTTAGTAGCGACTAGAAGAAGAGCTGGAGATATACGGTTGAAACTTGGACTCAACTAAAGATCATTATGAGGAAAAGGTTTGTACCAAGTCACTACCACAGGGAGCTTCACCTTAAGCCGCAACTTGTCTCAAGGCAGTAGGTCTGTTGAAGACTATTTCAGAAATGGAAACCTTGTTACTCGAGCCGATATTCAAGAAGACAATGAAGCTACTATGGCCAGATTCATGGGAGGTCTTGACAAAGACATCATTGAGAGGCTGGAGGTACATCATTATGTCGAGCTAGAAGAGCTTCTCCACAAAGCTATCATGTTTGAAAAACAACTCAAGAGGAAGAGCTCTGAGCCCGGATCTAACTCTACCCGAGTTCAGCAAGACTACAAGCCTAAGGATTACAAACGCTTGCCAGCCTAAGATAGGCGAGCCCCCTCAAAGGAATTGATCAAGGATCAAGCACCAAGGCTAGAGAAATTCGGTGTTTTTAAGTGCAAGGTTTAGCCACTACTCCGTTCATGCTCCAATCAGAAACCATAGTTATTAGGAATAGGCGAGATAGATTCAGAGGAAGATCACTCGAAACTGAACCTTTAGAGGAACCACTTAGATTGCGGAGTTCGGACAACTCTTGGTCACTAGAAGAACCCTTAGCCTACACATTCAGGCCGAGAAAAATGAGCAAAGAAAACCTCTTCCACACTCGTTGCCTAGTTCAAAAGAAAGTCTGCGGCCTAGTGATTGATGGAGGTAGGCTGTACCAGCGTCGTGAGCCAGTCCATGGTTGATAAGCTCGGACTTCCGATCACTAAGAGAGCTAAGCCGTATAAGCTGCAATGGCTTAATGATGAGGGGAGGTTGGAAGTCAAAAACCAGGTCATAGTTCCTTTATGCATAGGGAAATATGAAGATGAGGTCCTATGTGATATTTTACCAATGGATGCTTTGGACATATCTTGCTTGGAAGACCTTGGCAATCTGATCGAAGAGTCATCGCGATGGATTTACTAATAGATATTAGGTTCGAGTTTAAGGGCAGAAAGAACATCCTTGTACCTTTAACTCCTCAAGAAGTTCATCTAGATCGAATGGCCTTGAAGAAAAGTAAGCCCACTTGACAAGCTCGAAAAGAACAAGCCACCTTATGATCACACCTCGACAAGGGAGTTACCCTCTTCCCTCCTTTTTGTGTTTAAAGAATGTTTTAATTTAACCAAGCGGTGCAGGAAATTCTAGCAAAATTCAATATCTTTACGGGAATTCAAAGATGTTTTTCGGGAAGAACCTCCCCAAGGTTTTGCCGATCCAGTAGCATCGAACACCAAATCGATTTCCTACCGGGGCGTCTCTTCCCAATAAACCAGCCTACAGAACCAATCCTACAGAAACTAAGGAGCTTCAACGACAAGTCACCGAGCTCATGGAGAAAGGACATATCCATGAAAGCATGAGTCCATGTCGGTACCCGTTTTGCTTGTTAGAAGAAAGATGGTAGCTGGAGGATGTGTGTGATTGCCGTGCTATCAACAATATCACTGTAAAATGTCGACATCCCATACCTAGATTAGATGATATGCTTGATGAATTGCATGGTTCTTGCATTTTTTCTAAGGTAGATCTTAAGGCGGTTACCATCAGATTAGAATGCAAGAAGGGGATGAATGGAAAACTGCATTTAAAACTAAGCATGGTTTGTCCGAATGGTTAGTCATGCCTTTTGGGTTAACAAGCGCACCTGAAATGCGTTCATGAGGCTAATGAACCACGTTCTTAGATCATTCATAGGTCGTTTTGTGGTAGTTTAGCCGATGACATCTTAATCTATAGCGCAGCTTAGATGAACATGTGGAGCATCTTAGAAAGGTTTTAGAAGTGCTTAGGAAGAAACCTTGTGCGCTAATCTTAGCAAATGTACTTTTGGAGCGGATAACCTTGTCTTTTTAGGCTTTGTTGTGAGTGCGAGATGGAATCAAGGTCGATGAAGAAAATCTGAGCTATCAAGATTGGCGAGTCCAAAGACCGTTAGTGAAGTAAAGCTTCCATGGGTTAGCGGTTTTACAGAAGATTCGTTAAAGACTTCAGCTCTCTAGCCCCCTCCACGGAGGTTATCAAGAAGACTGTTGGATTCAAATGGGGGGCAAGCTCAAGAAAATGCATTTCGAACTTTGAAAGAAGCTAACACGTACGGTTTTTATCTCTTCCTAATTTCGATAAAAATTTTGAAATTGAATGTGATGCCTCGGGAATTGGTATTGGTGCTGTTCTTATGCAGGAGATGAAGCCCATAGCTTACTTTAGTGAAAAGCTTGGGCGCCGCTCAATTACCCGACTTCGACAAGGAGCTCTATCGCTTGTTAGGCTTTACAAACTTAGCAACATTATCTTTGGCCAAGGGTTTGTTATCCACACAGATCATGAGTCTCTCAAGCATCTCAAGGGACAACAAAAGCTGAACAAAAGACCGCAAGTGGGTTGAATTCATCGAGACATTTCCGTCGTCATTAAGTACAAGAAGGTAAGGAGAATGTAGTAGCCGATGCTTCTTTCTCGGATGCGTTCTCTTGAATTCTCTTGAGGTTAAGTTACTAGGGTTTGAACAAATCAAAGAACTATATGCTAGTGATGATGACTTCAAAAACCTATGCTGCATGTGAAAAATTTGGCGTTGGAAAATATTTTTGAGTGATGGATTTTTATTTTACGAAAATCGCCTATGTGTGCTAACTCCTCCTTGCGAGATTTGTTTGTTCAAGAAGCTCATGCAGGTGGACTTATGGGACATTTTGGCGTGGCAAAGGCTTCAAGTGTGCTACGTGAGCACTTCTTTTGCCGCACATGCAAAGTGATGTCGAAAAAAGCTTGTCAAGATGTATAGCGTGTAAGCAAGCTAAATCGGCAATTCAGAATCGCGGTGTGTATACCCTCTTCCTATTCCTTGCATCCTTGGCACGACTTATCCATGGATTTTGTAGTAGGATTGCCTAGGACTAAGACTGGAAAGGATTAGGTATTTGTGGTAGTTGATAGGTTCTCTAAAATGGCTCACTTGTACCTTGCCATAAAACGCGATCTTGATTAATATAGCTGGGTTGTTCTTTAGAAGTTGTTGGGTTGCATGGAATGCCTAGAACTATTGTTTGGGATAGGGATACCAAATTTCTTAGTTATTTTTGGAAAACCCTTTGGTCTAAGCTAGGAACCAAGCTTTGTTTCTCCACCACATGTCACCCACGATCCGATGGCCAAGCCGAAGTAGTCAATAGAACCTTATCCACTCTGTTGCGTGCTATAATTAAAAAGAACCTTAGGACTTGGGAAGAATGTCTGCCTCATGTTGAATTTGCTTATAATCATGCTAGACATTCGCATCTAAAGTATTCACCTTTTGAAATTGTTTATGGGTTCAATCCCATCTCACCTTTGGATCTAATGCCTTTACCCGTGAATGAAAGGATAAGTCTTGATGGTAAGAAAAAGGCTGAGCTTGTGAAACAGATCCATGGAAGGCTCGGAACAACATAGAGCACAAGACCAAGTTATGCGCTAAGCATCTGACAAGGGAAAAGTTTATGGAGTTTAAAGAAGGGGACTTGGTGTTGGTTCATTTAGAAAAAACGGTTCCCTAACGAGAGAAAATCCAAGCTTATGCCCGGGATTGATGGTCCATTCGAAATCATCAAGAAGATCAGCGACAGCGCTACCACTTGATCTCAAGGTAAGAACTAGCGTGAGTTCGAGTTTTAATATTACTGATTTGGTTCCTTATTTTGCAGATGAAACAGATTTGAGGTCAAATCCTTTTCAAGAGGAGAGGATGATATGATTATGGCCAGCAAGGAAGAGGAACCTATGCAACATGGAGGCATAAAAGGAGCAAAGGCAGCAGCTTGACACGAACTCTAAGGAGCTGAAGATTTATGCATTTCTCGGGTCCAATCACTCGGTCCTAAACAAGGAAGCTCAAGACCACTTTGCAACATCTCCTCAACACCATCTCGGGCAGTTTGGTGTGTGCTAATCCAACCACGTTAGTTGTGATACAAGCCACCTAAACATTTATCAAGAGAGGTGATATGACTTATACTCTTTTCCCTTCGTTTGGTTTTGTCCCAATGGGTTTTCCAAATAAGGTTTTTAATGAGGTAAGCCATATCACTCACTCATCAACCTCTTGATAAAGCTTAAGCCCATTTCTATCTACTATCCAAGTGAAGCCACCCAAGTCAACGAGTTCAGCGAAATCTTGAAGAACTTGAAGAGTTATTTTCTTGTCGAACTTTGGTTTTAATGCTTTGTATTTTTGGAGATTTTCCTTTACTCTTTGGCTGATTTAAACTCTTGTAATGCTTCATTTGTGAGTTATCAAACATCTTTTCAACTTCTAAAACTCTCTGAAATTTGTTTGTTCATCCTTGCTTAAAGTGTTAGGATCTTCATCCTTTTCCCCACCAAGTAAGTCGAAAGTCTTAGGATCTTTCACGCTCCTAGGAAGTTTCATCTCGATCCACCCCTTGCTCACCTCGTCTAGGGTCTTCACCCGCGTCGAGCAAGCCTGAAAGTCGAGAGGATCTCCATCTCCTTTGGAAGTTTGCAATAACCCCCAAACTCATCGGATCCCTTCCTAGTTCTTCACCTTTCATCTCTTCGCATCACTCACCTTGTCACCAATCCTCCACGACCTCTTGGAGAAGCATTCAGGGACTTGATCCTCACCTAGGATCATATCATGTTTTGAAGTGTAGTCAAAGGCGGTGAATCTCTTAACTGCTTTGAGATGTTCAAGAAAGGTATAGAAGCGAATCAAAGTAAAACAAGCATTATAAACATCCCGTGGTTACTATTAGTTCTAGGAATCTCATAGGAGTTTTTAATGGTGAATTAGGGGGGTTGTAGCAAGAAGACACATATGGAGGTTTAAACAACACCTATTGATGTGAATATAAACAATCAATGGTTTCATTGACAAGGATTTGGACATTTTCAAGCTAAGAATCCTAAAAACGGAGTTATGACCCTTCAAGATAGAAATGATAGTGAATAGAAGTGTTGAAGTGTAGTCCAAGGCAATGAATCTCTTACAACTGCATTGAGATGTTCAAGAAAGGTGTAGAAGCAAATCAAAGTAAGAAACAATCATTATAGCTTATCCATGGATTACATTAGTTCTAGGAATCTCATAGGAGTTTTTAATGGTGAATTAGGGGGGTTGTAGCAAGAAGACACGTATGGAGGTTTAAGCAACTCTATTGATGTGAATATAAACAATCAATGGTTTTCATTGACAAGGATTTGGATATTTTCAAGCTGATTCACCTATAAGCGGAGTTATGAACCTTGAGTGCAAATAAGAGTGAATCGAAGTGATGAAGAAGTAGTCAAAGGCGGTGAATCTCTTATAACTGCTTTGAGATGTTCAAGAAAGGTGTTTAAGCAATTCAAAGTAAGAAACAAGCATTATAGCTTATCCCGTTGTTCTGTTTGTTCTAAGAGTCTCATAGCAGTTTTTCATGGTGAATAAGGCGTTGTAACAAAAGACACATATGGAGGCTTAAACACACCTATTAATGTGAATATGAAGAATCAATGGTTTCATTGACAAAGATTTGGCTATTTTCAATCTGATTCACCTATAAGCGGAGTTATGAACCTTGAGGATGCCAATAAGAGTGAATCGATGTTTTGAAGTGTAGTCAAAGGCGATGAATCTCTTACTGCTTTTAGATGTTCAAGAAAGGTATAAAGCAAATCAAAGTATGAAACAAGTATTATAACTTATCCCATGGATTATTGGTTCTAAGAATCTCATAGGGTTTTTAATGGTGAATTAGGGGGGTTGTAGCAAGAAGACACATATGGAGTTTAAACAACACCTATTGATGTGAATATAAACAATCAATGGTTTCATTGACAAGGATTTGGACATTTTCAAGCTTATTCACCTATAAGCGGAGTTATGAACCTTGGGGATGCAAATAAGAGTGAATCGAAGTGTTGAAGTGTAGTCCAAGGCAATGAATCTCTTACAACTGCTTTGAGATGTTCAAGAAAGGTATAGAAGCAAATCAAAGTAAGAAACAAGTATTATAAGCTTATCCCGTGGTTCCGTTAGTTCTAGGAATCTCATAGGAGTTTTAATGGTGAATTAGGGGGGTTGTAGCGAAGACACATATGGAGGTTTAAGCAACACCTATTGATGTGAATATAAACAATCAATGGTTTCATTGACAAGGATTTGGATATTTTCAAGCTGATTCACCTATAAGCGGAGTTATGAACCTTGGGATGCCAATAAGAGTGAATCGATGTTTTGAAGTGTAGTCGAGGCGGTGAATCTCTTACAACGGCTTTGAGATGTGCAAGAAAGGTGTAGAAGCAAATCAAAGTTTGAAACAAGCATTATAACTTATCCCGTAGTTCCATTAGTTCTAAGAATCTCATAGGAGTTTTTTAATGGTGAATTAGGGGGGTTGTAGCAAGGAGACACATATGGAGGTTTAGACAACACCTAATGATGTGAATATAAACAATCAATGGTTTCATTGCCAAGGATTTAACCATTTTCAAGCTTAATAACCTATAAACGGAGTAATGAACATTAAGGATGCCAATAAGCGTGAATCGATGTTTTGCAGTGTAGCAAAAGACGGTGAATCTCTTACACCTGCTTTCAGATGTTCAAGAAAGGTATAGCAGCAAATAAATGTAAGAAACAAGCATTATAGCTTATCACCTAGTTCTGTTAGTTCTCGGAATCTCATAGGCGTTTTTACTGGTGAATTCGGGGGGTTGTAGTAAGACGCCACGTATGGAGGTTTAAACAACAAATATTGATGTGAATATAAACAATCAATGGTTTTCATTGACAAGGATTTGGCCATTTTCAAGCTTATTCACCTATAAGCGGAGTTATGAACCTTGAGGATGCAAATAAGAGTGAATCAAAGTGTTGAAGTGTAGTCAAGGCAATGAATCTCTTCAACGCATTGAGATGTTCAAGAAAGGTATAGAAGTAAATCAAAGTAAGAAACAAGTATTATAAACTTATCCCGTAATTCTATTAGTTCTAGGAATCTCATAGGGTTTTTATTGGAGAATTAGGGGGGTTGTAGCAAGAAGACACATATGGAGGTTTAAATAACACCTATTGATGTGAATATAAACAATCAATGGTTTCATTGACAAGGATTTGGATATTTTCAAGCTGATTCACCTATAAGCGGAGTTATGAACCTTGAGGTGCAAATAAGAGTGCATCGAAGTGATGAAGAGTAGTCGAGGTGGTGAATCTCTTATAACTGCTTTGAGATGTTCAAGAAAGGTGTATAAAGCAAATCAAAGTAAGAAACAAGAATTATAAGCTTATCCCATTGTTCATTTGTTCTAAGAATCTCATAGGAGTTTTTCATGGTGAATAAGGGCGTTGTAACAAAAGACACGTATGGAGGCTTAAGCAACACCTATTAATGTGAATATGAAGAATCAATGGTTTCATTGACAAAGGATTTGGCTATTTTCAATCTGATTCACCTATAAGCGGAGTTATGAACCTTCAGGGTGCAAATAAGAGTGAATCGAAGTGATGAAGAGTAGTCAAAGGCGGTGAATCTCTTATAACTGCTTTGAGATGTTCAAGAAAGGTGTATAAGCAAATCAAAGTAAGAAACAAGCATTATAGCTTATCCCACAGTTCTGTTAGTTCTTTGAATCTCATAGGAGTTTCTAATGGTGAATAAGGGGCGTTGTAACAAAAAGATACATATGGAGGCTTAAACAACACCTATTAATGTGAATATGAAGAATCAATGGTTTCATTGACAAAGATTTGGCTATTTTCAATCTGATTCACCTATAAGCGGAGTTATGAACCTTCGGGATGCAAATAAGAGTGAATCGATGTTTTGAAGTGTAGTCAAGGGCGGTGAATCTCTTACAACTGCTTTTAGATGTTCAAGAAAGGGATAGAAGCAAATCAAAGTATGAAACAAGCATTATAACTTATCCCGTAGTTACTATTAGTTCTAAGAATCTCATAGGAGTTTTTAATGGTGAATTAGGGGGGTTGTAGCAAGAGACACATATGGAGGTTTAAGCAACACCTATTGATGTGAATATAAACAATCAATGGTTTCATTGACAAGGATTTGGACATTTTCAAGCTAATAACCTATAAGCGGAGTTATGAACCTTGAGGATGCCAATAAGAGTGAATCGATGTTTTGAGTTAGTCAAAGGCGGTGAATCTCTTACAACTGCGTTGATATGTTCAAGAAATGTATAGAAGTAAATCAAGGTAAGAAACAAGCATTATAGCTTATCCCTAGATTACTATTAGTTCTAGGAATCTCATAGGAGTTTTTAATGGTGAATTAGGGGGGTTGTAGAAGAAGACACATATGGAGGTTTAAACAACACCTATTAATGTGAATATAAACAATCAATGGTTTTCATTGACAAGGATTTGGCCATTTTCAAGCTTATTAACCTATAAGCGGAGTTATGAACCTTCGGGATGCAAATAAGAGTGAATCGAAGTGTTGAAGTGTAGTCCAAGGGCAATGAATCTCTTACAATGCATTGAGATGTTCAAGAAAGGTATAGAAGCAAATCAAAGTAAGAAACAAGTATTATAAGCTTATCCCGTGGATTACATTAGTTCTAGGAATCTCATAGGAGTTTTTTAATGGTGAATTAGGGGGTTGTAGCAAGAAGACACATATGGAGGTTTAAGCAACACCTATTGATGTGAATATAAACAATCAATGGTTTCATTGACGAGGATTTGGATATTTTCAAGGTGATTCACCTATAAGCGGAGTTATGAACCTTGAGGTGCAAATAAAGAGTGCATGAAGTGATGAAGAGTAGTCAAAGGCGGTGAATCTTGTAGAACTGCTTTGATATGTTCAAGAAATGTGTATAAGCAAATCAAAGTAAGAAACAAGCATTATAAGCTTATCCCATTGTTACTTTGTTCTAAGAATCTCATAGGAGTTTTTCATGATGAATAAGGGGCGTTGTAACAAAAGACACATATGGAAACTAACACCTATTAATGTGAATATGAAGAATCAATGGTTTCATTGACAAAGATTTGGCTATTTTCAATCTGATTCACCTATAAGCGGAGTTATGAACCTTGAGGTGCAAATAAGAGTGAATCGAAGTGTTGAAAAGTGTAGTCAAAGGGTGAATCTCTTATAACTGCTTTGAGATGTTCAAGAAAGGTGTATAAGCAAATCAAAGTAAGAAACAAGCATTATAGCTTATCCCGTTGTTCCATTTGTTCTAAGAATCTCATAGGAGTTTTTTCATGGTGAATAAGAGGCGTTGTAAAAGCAAGACACGTATGGAGGCTTAAACAACACCTATTAATGTGAATATGAAGAATCAATGGTTTCATTGACAAGATTTGGCTATTTTCAATCTGATTCACCTATAAGCGGAGTTATGAACCTTGGGATGCAAATAAGTGTGAATCGATGTTTTGAAATGTAGTCAAAAGGCGGTGAATCTCTTATAACTGCTTTGAGATGTTCAAGAAAGGTGTATAAGCAAATCAAAGTAAGAAACAAGCATTATAGCTTATCCCATTGTTCTGTTTGTTCTAAGAATCTCATAGGAGTTTTTAATGGTGAATTAGGGGGGTTGTAGCAAAAAGACACGTATGGAGGTTTAAACAACACCTATTGATGTGAATATAAACAATCAATGGTTTCATTGACAAGGATTTGGACATTTTCAAGCTTAATAACCTATAAACGGAGTTATGAACCTTGGGGATGCCAATAAGAGTGAATCGAAGTTTTGAAGTGTAGTCAAGGCGATGAATCTCTTACAGCTGCTTTGAGATGTTCAAGAAAGGTATAGAAGCAAATCAAAGTGAAAGCAAGCATTATAAGCTTATCCATGGTTCTGTTAGTTCTAGGAATCTCATAGGGAGTTTTAATGGTGAATTAGGGGGGTTGTAGAAGAAGCACATATGGAGGTTTAACAACACCTATTGATGTGAATATAAACAATCAATGGTTTTCATTGACAAGGATTTGGCCATTTTCAAGCTTATTCACCTATAAGCGGAGTTATGAACCTTGGGGATGCAAATAAGAGTGAATCGAAGTGTTGAAGTGTAGTCGAGGCGATGAATCTCTTACACTGCATTGAGATGTTCAAGAAAGGTATAGAAGCAAATCAAAGTAAGAAACAAGTATTATAACTTATCCATGGTTCCGTTAGTTCTAGGAATCTCATAGGGTTTTTAATGGTGAATTAGGGGGGTTGTAGCAAGAAGACACGTATGGAGGTTTAAACAACACCTATTGATGTGAATATAAACAATCAATGGGTTTCATTGACAAGGATTTGGATATTTTCAAGTGATTCACCTATAAGCGAGTTATGAACCTTGGGGTGCAAATAAGAGTGAATCGAGTGTTGAAGAGTAGTCAGGCGGTGAATCTCTTATGCTGCTTTGAGATGTTCAAGAAGGTGTATAAGCAAATCAAAGTAAGAAACAAACATTATAGCTTATCCCATGGTTACGTTTGTTCTAAGAATCTCATAGGAGTTTTTCATGGTGAATAGAGGCGTTGTAGCAAAAAGACACGTATGGAGGCTTAAACAACACCTATTAATGTGAATATGAAGAATCAATGGTTTCATTGACGAAGGTGTGGCTATTTTCAGTCTGATTCACCTATAAGCGGGTTATGAACCTTGAGGATGCAAATAAGAGTGAATCGATGTTTTTGAAGTGTAGTCAAGGCGGTGAATCTCTTACAACTGCTTTGAGATGTTCAAGAAAGGTATAGAAGCAAATCAAAGTAAAAAACAAGCATTATAACTTATCCCGTGGTTCATTGGTTCTAAGAATCTCATAGGAGTTTTTAATGGTGAATAAGGGGGTTGTAGAAGAAGACACGTATGGAGGTTTAAACAACACCTATTGATGTGAATATAAACAATCAATGGTTTCATTGACAAGGATTTGGCCATTTTCAAGCTAATAACTCTATAAGCGGAGTTATGAACCTTGGGATGCCAATAAGAGTGAATCGATGTTTTGAAGTGTAGTCAAAGGCAATGAATCTCTTACAACTGCTTTGAGATGTTCAAGAAAGGTATAGAAAGCAAATCAAAGTAAGAAACAAGCATTAGCTTATCCCATAGTTCTGTTAGTTCTAGGAATCTCATAGGAGTTTTTAATGGTGAATTAGGGGGTTGTAGAAGAAGACACATATGGAGGTTTAAACAACACCTATTGATGTGAATATAAACAATCAATGGTTTTCATTGACAAGGATTTGGCCATTTTCAAGCTTATTCACCTATAAGCGGAGTTATGAACCTTGGGGATGCAAATAAGAGTGAATCGAAGTGTTGAAGTGTAGTCAAAGGCAATGAATCTCTTACAACTGCATTGAGATGTTCAAGAAAGGTATAGAAGCAAATCAAAGTAAGAAACAAGCATTATAAGCTTATCCCATGGTTTACATTAGTTCTAGGAATCTTATAGGAGTTTCTAATGGAGAATTTGGGGGGTTGTAGCAAGAAGACACATATGGAGGTTTAAGCAACACCTATTGATGTGAATATAAACAATCAATGGTTTCATTGACAAGGATTTGGATATTTTCAAGCTGATTCACCTATAAACGGAGTTATGAACCTTGAGTGCAAATAAGAGTGAATCGAAGTGTTGAAGAGTAGTCAAACGGTGAATCTCTTATAAGCTGCTTTGAGATGTTCAAGAAAGGTGTATAAGCAAATCAAAGTAAGACACAAGCATCATAACTTATCCATCGTTACATTAGTTCTAAGAATCTCATAGGAGTTTTTCATGGTGAATAAGAGCGTTGTAGCAAAAGACACGTATGGAGGCTTAAACAACACCTATTAATGTGAATATGAAGAATCAATGGTTTCATTGACAAAGATTTGGCTATTTTCAATCTGATTCACCTATAAACGGAGTTATGAACCTTCAGGATGCAAATAAAAGTGAATCAATGTTTTGAAGTGTAGTCAAAGACGGTGAATCTCTTACAACTGATTTGAGATGTTCAAGAAAGGTGTAGAAGCAAATCAATGTAAGAAACAAGCATTATAGCTTATCCCATAGTTCTATTAGTTCTATGAATCTCATAGGAGTTTCTAATGGTGAATTAGGGGGGTTGTAGCAAGAAGACACATATGGAGGTTTAAACAACACCTATTGATGTGAATATAAACAATCAATGGTTTCATTGACAAGGATTTGGCCATTTTCAAGCTTATTCACCTATAAACGGAGTTATGAACCTTCAGGATGCCAATAAGAGTGAATCGATGTTTTGAAGTGTAGTCAAAGACGGTGAATCTCTTACAACTGCTTTGAGATGTTCAAGAAAGGTATAGAAGCAAATCAAAGTAAGAAACAAGCATTATAAGCTTATCCCGGTTCTGTTAGTTCTAGGAATCTCATAGGAGCTTTGAATGGTGAATTAGGGGGGTTGTAGCAAGAAGACACAGACTGAAGTTTAAACAACACCCATTGATGAGAATATAAACAACCAATGGTTTCATTGACAAGGATTTGGACATTTTCAAGCAATAACCTATAAACGGAGTTATGAACCTTGGGGATGCAAATAAGAGTGAATCGAAGTGTTGAAGTGTAGTCAAGGCAATGAATCTCTTCTGCATTGGCATGTTCAAGAAGGTATAGAAGCAAATCAAAGTAAGAAACAAGTATTATAGCTTATCCCGTAGTTCTGCTGGTTCTAGGAATCTCATAGGAGTTTTTAATGGTGAAGTAGAGGGGTAGTAGTAAGAAGACGCATATGGAGGTTTAAACAACTCTGAATGATGTGAATATAAACAATCAATGGTTTCGTTGACAAGGATTTGGATATTTTCAGGCTGATTCACCTATAAGCGGAGTTATGAACCTTAGGTCTGAAATAAGAGTGAATCGAAGTGATGAAAGAGTAGTCAAGGCGGTGAATCTCTTATAACTGCTTTGAGATGTTCAAGAAAGGTGTATAAGCAAATCAAAGTAAGAAACAAGCATTATAAACTTATCCATTTGTTATTTGTTCTAAGAATCTCATAGGAGTTTTTCATGGTGAATAAGGGGCGTTGTAGCAAAAAGACACAGATGAAGGCGTAAGCAACAGCTATTAGTGTGAATATGGAGAATCAATGGTTTCATTGACAAGATTTGGCTATTTTCAATCTGATTCACCTATAAGCGGAGTTATGAACCTTGGGGATGCCAATAAGAGTGAATCGATGTTTTGAAGTGTAGTCGAAAGGCGGTGAATCTCTTACAACTGCTTTGAGATGTTCAAGAAAGGTATAGAAACAAATCAAAGTAAGAAACAAGCATTATAACTTATCCCATGGTTACTGTTAGTTCTAAGAATCTCATAGGAGTTTTTAATGGTGAATTAGGGGGGGTTGTAGCAAGAAGCACATATGGAGGTTTAAACAACACCTATTGATGTGAATATAAACAATCAATGGTTTTCATTGACAAGGATTTGGACATTTTCAAGCTTATGAACCTATAAACGGAGTTATGAACCTTGAGGATGCAAATAAGAGTGAATCGAAGTGTTGAAGTGTAGTCAAGGCAATGAATCTCTTACAACTGCATTGAGATGTTCAAGAAAGGTATAGAAGCAAATCAAAGTAAGAAACAAGTATTATAAGCTTATCCCATAGTTCTGTTTAGTTCTAGGAATCTCATAGGAGTTTTTAATGGTGAATTAGGGGGTTGTAGCAAGAAGACACATATGGAGGTTTACAACACCTATTGATGTGAATATAAACAATCAATGGTTTTCATTGACAAGGATTTGGATATTTTTAAGCTGATTCACCTATAAGCGGAGTTATGAACCTTGGGTGCAAATAAGAGTGAATCGAAGTGTTGAAGAGTAGTCAAAGGCGGTGAATCTCTTATAACTGCTTTGAGATGTTCAAGAAAGGTGTATAAGCAAATCAAAGTAAGAAACAAGCATTATAAGCTTATCCTATTGTTCTATTTGTTCTAAGGATGTCATAGGAGTTTTTCATGGTGAATAGAGGCGTTGTAACAAAAGACACATATGGAGGCTTAAACAACACCTATTAATGTGAATATGAAGAATCAATGGTTTCATTGACAAAGATTTGGCTATTTTCAATCTGATTCACCTATAAGCGGAGTTATGAACCTTGAGGATGCCAATAAGAGTGAATCGATGTTTTTGAAGTGTAGTCAAGGCAATGAATCTCTTCAACTGCTTTGAGATGTTCAAGAAAGGTATAGAAGCAAATCAAAGTAAGAAACAAGCATTATAGCTTATCCCATAGTTCCATTAGTTCTAGGAATCTCATAGGGTTTTTAATGGTGAATTAGGGGGGTTGTAGCAAGAAGACATATGGAGGGTTAAACAACACCTATTGATGTGAATATAAACAATCAATGGTTTCATTGACAAGGATTTGGCCGTTTTCAAGCCTATTCACCTATAAGCGGAGATCTGAACGGTCGGGGTGCCATAAAGAGTGAATCGAAGTGTTGAAGTGTAGTCCAAGGCAATGAATCTCTTACAACTGCAATGAGATGTTCAAGAAAGGTATAGAAGCAAATCAAAGTAAGAAACAAGCATTATAGCTTATCCCATAGTTCTGTTAGTTCTAGGAATCTCATAGGAGTTTTTAATGGTGAATTAGGGGGGTTGTAGCAAGAAGACACATATGGAGGTTTAAACAACATCTATTGATGTGAATATAAACAATCAATGGTTTCATTGACAAGGATTTGGATATTTTCAAGCTGATTCACCTATAAACGGAGTTATGATCCTTCAAGATACAAATGAGAGTGAATAGGAGTGTTGAAGTGTATTCAATGGAGTTGAATCTCTTACAATTGCTTTGAGATGTTCAAGAAAGGTGTAGAAGCAAATCAAAGTAAGAAACAAGCATTATAGCTTATCCCATAGTTCTGTTAGTTCTAAGAATCTCATAGGAGTTTTTAATGGTGAATTAGGGGGGTTGTAGCAAGAAGACACATATGGAGGTTTAAACAACACCTATTGATGTGAATATAAACAATCAATGGTTTCATTGACAAGGATTTGGACATTTTCAAGCTGATTCACCTAAAAACAGAGTTATGAACATTAAGGTTGCAAATAAAAGTGAATCGAAGTGTTGAAGGGTAGTCGAGGGCGGTGAATCTCTTACAACTGCTTTGAGATGTTCAAGAAAGGTATAAAGCAAATCAAAGTAAAAAACAAGCATTATAAGCTTATCCCATAGTTACATTAGTTCTAGGAATCTCATAGGGTTTTTAATGGTGAATTAGGGGGGTTGTAGCAAGAAGACACATATGGAGGTTTTAAACAAGGCCTATTGATGTGAAGATAAACAATCAATGGTTTCATTGACAAGGATTTGGACATTGTCAAGCTGAAGAACCTATAAGCGGAGTTATGAACCTTGAGGATGCAAATAAGAGTGAATAGAAGTGTTGAAGTGTAGCCGAAGGCAATGAATCGCTTACAACTGCATTGAGATGTTCAAGAAAGGTATAGAAGCAAATCAAAGTAAGAAACAAGTATTATAAGCTTATCCTGGTTCACATTGGTTCTAGGAATCTCATAGGAGTGTTTAATGCTGCATTAGGGGGGTTGTAGTAAGAACACACATATGGAGGTTTAAACACTCCCTATTGATGTGAATATAAACAATCAATGGTTTCATTGACAAGGATTTGGCTATTTTCAAGCTGATTCACCTATAAGCGGAGTTATGAACCTTGAGTTGCAAATAAGAGTGAATCGAAGTGATGAAAAGTAGTCGAGGGTGAATCTCTTATAACTGCTTTGAGATGTTCAAGAAAGGTGTATAAGCAAATCAAAGTAAGAAACAAGCATTATAGCTTATCCCATTGTTACTATTAGTTCTAAGAATCTCATAGGAGTTTTTCATGGTGAATAAGGGCGTTGTAAAAAAAGACACATATGGAGGCTTAAACAACACTATTAATGTGAATATGAAGAATCAATGGTTTCATTGACAAAGATTTGGCCATTTTCAATCTGATTCACCTATAAGCGGAGTTATGAACCTTCGGGATGCAAATAAGAGTGAATCGATGTTTGAAGTGTAGTCAAGGCAATGAATCTCTTACAACTGCCTTAAGATGTTCAAGAAAGGTATAGAAAGCAAATCAAAGTATAAACAAGCATTATAACTTATCCCATGGTTACATTAGTTCTAAGAATCTCATAGGAGTTTTTAATGGTGAATTAGGGGTTGTAGCAAGAAGACACATATGGAGGTTTAAACAACACCTATTGATGTGAATATAAACAATCAATGGTTTCATTGACAAAGATTTGGACATTTTTCAGACTTAATAACCTATAAGCGGAGTTATGAACCTTGAGGATGCCAATAAGAGTGAATCGATGTTTTGGAAGAGTAGTGAAAGGGGGTGAATGTCTTAAAACGGCGTGGAGAGGTTCAAGAAAGGTATAGAAGCAAATCAAAGTAAGAAACAAGCATTATAGCTTATCCATAGTTACATTAGTTCTAGGAATCTCATGGAGTTTTTAATGGTGAATTAGGGGTTGTAGAAAGACACATATGGAGGTTTAAACAACACCTATTGATGTGAATATAAACAATCAATGGTTTTCATTGACAAGATTTGGCCATTTTCAAGCTTATTCACCTATAAGCGGAGTTATGAACCTTGAGTGCAAATAAGAGTGAATCGAAGTGTTGAAGTGTAGTCAAAGGCAATGAATCTCTTACAACTGCATTGAGATGTTCAAGAAAGGTATAAAAGCAAATCAAAGTAAAAAACAAGTATTATAAACTTATCCCATGGATTACGTTAGTTCTAAGAATCTCATAGGAGTTTTTAATGGTGAATTAGGGGGGTTGTAGAAGACACATATGGAGGTTTAAGCAACACCTATTGATGTGAATATAAACAATCAATGGTTTTCATTGACAAGATTTTGGCCATTTTCAAGCTGATTCACCTATAAGCGGAGTTATGAACCTTGAGGATGCAAATAAGAGTGAATCGAAGTGTTGAAGAAGTAGTGGCGGTGAATCTCTTATAACTGCTTTGAGATGTTCAAGAAGGTGTATAAGCAAATCAAAGTAAAAACAAGCATTATAGCTTATCCCATAGTTCTTGTTAGTTCTAAGAATCTCATAGGAGTTTTTTCATGGTGAATAAGGGGCGTTGTAACAAAAGACACATATGGAGTTTAAACAAGCACTTATTAATGTGAATATGAAGAATCAATGGTTTCATTGACAAGATTTGGCCATTTTTCAATCTGATTCACCTATAAACGGAGTTAAGAACCTTCAGGATGCAAATTAGATTGAATTGATGTTTTGAAGTATAGTCAAAGACAGTGAATCTCTTACAACTGCTTTGAGATGTTCAAGAAAGGTATAGAAGCAAATCAAAGTAAGAAACAAGCATTATAACTTATCCCTAGTTCTGTTAGTTCTAAGAATCTCATAGGAGCTTTTAATGGTGAATTAGGGGGGGTGTAGCAAGAAGACACATATGGAGGTTTAAACAACACCTATTAATGTGAATATAAACAATCAATGGTTTTCATTGACAAGGATTTGGCTATTTTCAAGCAATAACCTATAAGCGGAGTTATGAACCTTGAGGATGCCAATAAGAGTGAATCGATGTTTTGAAGTGTAGTCAAGGCGGTGAATCTCTTACAACTGCTTTGAGATGTTCAAGAAGTGTATAAAGCAAATCAAAGTGAAAAGCAAGCATTATAAGCTTATCCCATGGATTCTGTTAGTTCTAGGAATCTCATGAGGTTTTAATGGTGAATTAGGGGGGTTGTAGCAAGAAGACACATATGGAGGTTTAAACAACACCTAATGATGTGAATATAAACAATCAATGGTTTCATTGACAAGGATTTGGACATTTTCAAGCTTAATAACCTATAAACGGAGTTATGAACCTTCAGGATGCAAAAAAGAGTGAATCGAAGTGTTGAAGTGTAGTCCAAGGCAATGAATCCCTTACAACTGCATTGAGATGTTCAAGAAAGGTGTAGAAGCAAATCAAAGTAAGAAACAAGCATTATAGCTTATCCCATAGTTCTGTTTTAGTTCTAGGAATCTCATAGGAGTTTTTAATGGTGAATTAGGGGGTTGTAGCAAGAAGACGCATAGGGAGGTGTAAACAACACCTATTGATGGGAATATAAACAATCAGTTGTTTTATTGTCAAGGTTTGTGATATTTTCAAGCTGATTCACCTATAAGCGGAGTTATGAACCTTGAGGATCAAATAAGAGTGAATCGAAGTGATGAAGAAGTAGTCGAGGCGGTGAATCTCTTATACTGCTTTGAGATGTTCAAGAAAGGCGTATAAGCAAATCAAAGAAAACAAATTTATAGCTTATCATTTATTCTGTTTAGTTCTAAGAATCTCATAGGGTTTTTAATGGTGAATAAGGCGTTGTAACAAAAGACACATATGGAGGCTTAAACAACACCTATTAATGTGAATTTGAAGAATCAATGGTTTCATTGACAAAGATTTGGCTATTTTCAATCTGATTCACCTATAAGCGGAGTTATGAACCTTCGGGATACAAATAAGAGTGAATCGATGTTTTGAAGTGTAGTCAAAG
>CM051389.1:608372-641259 GCA_028015245.1 Cardamine occulta | reverse complement strand
CAGAACTATGGGATAAGCTATAATACTTGTTTCTTACTTTGATTTGCTTCTATACCTTTCTTGAACATGTCAATGCAGTTGTAAGAGATTCATTGCCTTTGACTACACTTCAACACTTCGATTCACTCTTTTTTGTATCCTGAAGGTTCATAACTCCGTTTATAGGTTATTAAGCTTGAAAATGTCCAAATCCTTGTCAATGAAACCATTGATTCTTCATATTCACATGAATAGATGTTGTTTAAGCCTCCATATGTGTCTTCTTCCTACAACGCCCCTTATTCACCATTAGAAACTCCTATGAGATTTTTAGAACTAACAGAACTATGGGATAAGCTATAATGCTTGTTTCTTACATTGATTTGCTTCTACACCTTTCTTGAACATCTCAATGCAGTTGTAAGAGATTCATTGCCTTGGACTACACTTCAACACTTCGATTCACTCTTTTTTGTATCCTGAAGGTTCATAACTCCGTTTATAGGTGAATAAGCTTAAAAATGGCCAAATCCTTGTCAATGAAACCATTGATTCTTCATATTCACATGAATAGATGTTGTTTAAGCCTCCATATGTGTCTTCTTGCTACAACGCCCCTTATTCACCATTAGAAACTCCTATGAGATTCTTAGAACTAACAGAACTATGGGATAAGCTATAATGATTGTTTCTTACTTTGATTTGCTTCTACACCTTTCTTGAACATCTCAATGCAGTTGTAAGAGATTCATTGGCTTGGACTACACTTGAACACTTCGATTCACTCTTTTTTGTATCCTGAAGGTTCATAATCCGTTTATAGGTTATTAAGCTTGAAAATGGCCAAATCCTTGTCAATGAAACCATTGATTCTTCATATTTACATGAATAGATGTTGTTTAAGCCTCCATATGTGTCTTGTTGCTACAACGCCCCTTATTCACCATTAGAAACTCCTATGAGATTCTTAGAACTAACAGAACTATGGGATAAGCTATAATGCTTGTTTCTTACATTGATTTGCTTCTACACCTTTCTTGAACATCTCAAAGCAGTTGTAAGAGATTCACCGTCTTTGACTACACTTCAAAACATCGATTCACCCTCACTTGCACCCCGCAGGTTCCTACCTCCGTTTATAGGTGAATCAGATTGAAAATAGCCAAATCTTTGTCAATGAAAACCATTGATTCTTCATATTCACATTAATAGGTGTTGTTTAAGCCTCCATATGTGTCTTTTTGCTACAACGCCCTTATTCACCATTAAAAACTCCTATGAGATTCTTAGAACTAACTAATCTATGGGATAACGTACACCGCTTGTTTCTCTCTTTGATTTGCCTCCACACTTTTCTTGAACATCTCAAAGCAGTTGTAAGAGATTCACCTCCTTTGACTACACTTCAACACTTCGATTCACTTTTATTTGCAAACTTAATGTTCATAACTCCGTTTATAGGTGAATCAGCTTGAAAATATCCAAATCCTTGTCCATGAAACCATTGATTGTTTATATTCACATCAATAGGTGTTGTTTAAACCTCCAT
The DNA here is from genome assembly GCA_028015245.1 of Cardamine occulta. Taxonomy (NCBI): domain Eukaryota; kingdom Viridiplantae; phylum Streptophyta; class Magnoliopsida; order Brassicales; family Brassicaceae; genus Cardamine; species Cardamine occulta. Next base: position 639,731 of record CM051389.1, on the reverse strand, counting down.
ATGTGTCTTCTTACTACAACCCCCCTAATTCACCATTAAAAACTCCTATGAGATTCCTAGAACTAACGGAACTATGGGATAAGCTATAATGCTTGTTTCTTACTTTGATTTGCTTCTATACCTTTCTTGAACATCTCAATGCAGTTGTAAGAGATTCACCGCCTTTGACTACGCTTTAACACTTTGATTCACCCTCATTTGCTTCCTGAATTTTCATGACTCCGGTGATAGGTTATTATGCTTGAAAATGTCCAAATCCTTGTCAATGAAACCATTGATTGTTTATATTTACATCAATAGGTGTTGTTTAAACCTCCATATGTGTCTTCTTGCTACAACCCCCCTAATTCACCATTAAAAACTCCTATGAGATTCCTAGAACTAACAGAACTATGGGATAAGCTATAATGCTTGTTTCTTACTTTGATTTGCTTCTATACCTTTCTTGAACATCTCAAAGCAGTTGTAAGAGATTCACCGTCTTTGACTACACTTCAAAATATCGATTCACTCTTATTTGCATCCTCAAGGTTCATAACTCCGTTTATAGGTGAATCAGATTGAAAATAGCCAAATCTTTGTCAATGAAACCATTGATTCTTCATATTCACATTAATAGGTGTTGTTTAAGCCTCCATATGTGTCTTTTTGTTACAACGCCCCTTATTCACCATGAAAAACTCCTATGAGATTCTTAGAACAAACAGAACTATGGGATAAGCTATAATGCTTGTTTCTTACTTTGATTTGCTTATACACCTTTCTTGAACATCTCAAAGCAGTTATAAGAGATTCACCGCCTTTGACTACTCTTCATCACTTCGATTCACTCTTATTTGCAGCCTCAAGGTTCATGACTCAGCTTATACGTGAATCAGCTTGAAAATATCCAAATCCTTGTCAATGAAACCATTGATTGTTTATATTCACATCAATAGGAGTTGTTTCATCCTCCATATGTCTCTTCTTGCTACAACTCCCAAATTCACCATTAGAAACTCCTATGAGATTCCTAGAACTAACAGAACTATGGGATAAGCTATAATACTTGTTTCTTACTTTGATTTGCTTCTATACCTTTCTTGAACATGTCAATGCAGTTGTAAGAGATTCATTGCCTTGACTACACTTCAACACTTCGATTCACTCTTATTTGCATCCTCAAGGTTCATAACTCCGCTTATAGGTTATTAAGCTTGAAAATGTCCAAATCCTTGTCAATGAAACCATTGATTCTTCATATTCACATGAATAGATGTTGTTTAAGACCTCCATATGTGTCTTCTTGCTACAACGCCCTTATTCACCATTAGAAACTCCTATGAGATTTTTAGAACTAACAGAACTATGGGATAAGTTTATAATGCTTGTTTCTTACATTGATTTGCTTCTACACCTTTCTTGAACATCTCAATGCAGTTGTAAGAGATTCATTGCCTTGACTACACTTCAACACTTCGATTCACTCTTTTTTGTATCCCCAAGGTTCATAACTCCGCTTATAGGTGAATAAGCTTTAAAAATGGCCAAATCCTTGTCAATGAAAACAATTGATTCTTCATATTCACATGAATAGATGTTGTTTAAGCCTCCATATGTGTCTTCTTGCTACAACGCCCCTTATTCACCATTAGAAACTCCTATGAGATTCTTAGAACTAACAGAACTATGGGATAAGCTATAATGATTGTTTCTTACTTTGATTTGCTTTTACACCTTTCTTGAACATCTCAATGCAGTTGTAAGAGATTCATTGGCTTGGACTACGCTTGGACGCCTCGAGTCACCTACTCTTGTACCCTGCACGTTCCTCTTCCGTTTATAGGTTATTAAGCTTGAAAATGGCCAAATCCTTGTCAATGAAACCATTGATTCTTCATATTTACATGAATAGATGTTGTTTAAGCCTCCATATGTGTCTTGTTTCTACAACTCCCAAATTCACCAATAGAAACTCCTATGATATTCTTAGAACTAACAGAACTATGGGATTAGCTATAATGCTTGTTTCTTACTTTGATTTGCTTATACACCTTTCTTGAACATCTCAAAGCAGTTGTAAGAGATTCACCGTCTTTGACTACACTTCAAAACATCGATTCACTCTTATTTGCATCCTAAAGGTTGATAACTCCATTTATAGGTGAATCAAGTTGAAAATAGCCAAATCTTTGTCAATGAAACCATTGGTTCTTCATATTCACATTAATAGGTGTTGTTTAAGCCTCCATATGTGTCTTTTTGTTACAACGCCTCTTATTCACCATGAAAAACTCCTATGAGATCCTTAGAACAAACAGAACAATGGGATAAGCTGTAATGCTTGTTTATTACTTTGATTTGCTTATACACCTTTCTTGAACATCTCAAAGCAGTTGTAAGAGATTCACCGCCTTTGACTACACTTCAACACTTCGATTCACTCTTATTTGCATCCTGAAGGTTCATAACTCCGTTTATAGGTGAATCAGCTTGAAAATATCCAAATCCTTGTCAATGAAACCATTGATTGTTTATATTCACATCAATAGGTGTTGTTTAAACCTCCATATGTGTCTTCTTGCTACAACCCCCCTAATTCACCATTAAAAACTCCTATGAGATTCCTAGAACTAACAGAACTATGGGATAAGCTATAATGCTTGTTTCTTACTTTGATTTGCTTCTACACCTTTCTTGAACATCTCAAAGCAGTTATAAGAGATTCACCGCCTTTGACTACTCTTCATCACTTCGATTCACTCTTATTTGCACCCTGAAGGTTCATAACTCCGTTTATAGGTTATTAAGCTTAAAGATGGCCAAATCCTTGTCAATGAAACCATTGATTGTTTATATTCACATGAATAGATGTTGTCTAAGCCTCCATATGTGTCTTCTTGCTACAACGCCCCTTATTCACCATTAAAATCTCTTATGAGATTCTTAGAACTAACAAAACTATGGGATAAGCTATAATTCTTGTTTCTTACATTGATTTGCTTCTACACCTTTCTTGAACATCTCAAAGCAGTTGTAAGAGATTCACCGTCTTTGACTACACTTCAAAACATCGATTCACTCTTATTTGCATCCTGAAGGTTCATAACTCCGTTTATAGGTGAATCAGATTGAAAATAGCCAAATCTTTGTCAATGAATCCATTGATTCTTCATATTCACATGAATAGAAGTTGTTTAAGCCTCCATATGTGTCTTTTTGTTACAACGCCCCTTATTCACCATTAAAAACTCCTATGAGATTCTTAGAACAAACAGAACAATGGGATAAGCTATAATGCTTGTTTCTTACTTTGATTTGCTTACACAACTTTCTTGAATATCTCAAAGCAGTTATAAGAGATTCACCGCCTTTGACTACTCTTCATCACTTCGATTCACTCTTATTTGCACCCTGAAGGTTCATAACTCCGTTTATAGGTGAATCAGCTTGAAAATATCCAAATCCTTGTCAATGAAACCATTGATTGTTTATATTCACATCAATAGGTGTTGTTTAAACCTCCATATGTGTCTTCTTGCTACAACCCCCCTAATTCACCATTAAAAACTCCTATGAGATTCCTAGAACTAACAGAACTATGGGATAAGCTATAATGCTTGTTTCTTACTTTGATTTGCTTATATACCTTTCTTGAACATCTCAATGCAGTTGTAAGAGATTCATTGCCTTGGACTACACTTCAACACTTCGATTCACTCTTATTTGCATCCTGAAGGTTCATAACTCCGTTTATAGGTTATTAAGCTTGAAAATGGCCAAATCCTTGTCAATGAAACCATTGATTCTTCATATTCACATGAATAGATGTTGTTTAAGCCTCCATATGTGTCTTCTTGCTACGACGCCCCTTATTCACCATTAGAAACTCCTATGAGATTCTTAGAACTAACAGAACTATGGGATAAGCTATAATGCTTGTTTCTTACATTGATTTGCTTCTACACCTTTCTTGAACATCTCAATGCAGTTGTAAGAGATTCATTGCCTTGGACTACACTTCAACACTTCGATTCACTCTTTTTTGTATCCTGAAGGTTCATAACTCCGTTTATAGGTGAATAAGCTTAAAAATGGCCAAATCCTTGTCAATAAAACCATTGATTTTTCATATTCACATGAATAGATGTTGTTTAAGCCTCCATATGTGTCTTCTTGCTACAACTCCCAAATTCACCATTAGAAACTCCTATGAGATTCTTAGAACTAACAGAACTATGGGATAAGCTATAATGATTGTTTCTTACTTTGATTTGCTTCTACACCTTTCTTGAACATCTCAATGCAGTTGTAAGAGATTCATTGGCTTGGACTACACTTGAACACTTCGATTCACTCTTTTTTGTATCCTGAAGGTTCATAATCCGTTTATAGGTTATTAAGCTTGAAAATGGCCAAATCCTTGTCAATGAAACCATTGATTCTTCATATTTACATGAATAGATGTTGTTTAAGCCTCCATATGTGTCTTGTTGCTACAACGCCCCTTATTCACCATTAGAAACTCCTATGAGATTCTTAGAACTAACAGAACTATGGGATAAGCTATAATGCTTGTTTCTTACATTGATTTGCTTCTACACCTTTCTTGAACATCTCAAAGCAGTTGTAAGAGATTCACCGTCTTTGACTACACTTCAAAACATCGATTCACTCTTATTTGCATCCTGAAGGTTCATAACTCCGGTTATAGGTGAATCAGATTGAAAATAGCCAAATCTTTGTCAATGAAACCATTGATTCTTCATATTCACATTCATAGGTGTTGTTTAAGCCTCCATATGTGTCTTTTTGTTACAACGCCCCTTATTCACCATGAAAAACTCCTATGAGATTCTTAGAACAAACAGAACAATGGGATAAGCTATAATGCTTGTTTCTTACATTGATTTGCTTCTACACCTTTCTTGAACATCTCAAAGCAGTTGTAAGAGATTCACCGTCTTTGACTACACTTCAAAACATCGATTCACTCTTATTTGCATCCTGAAGGTTCATAACTCCGTTTATAGGTGAATCAGCTTGAAAATATCCAAATCCTTGTCAATGAAACCATTGATTGTTTATATTCACATCAATAGGAGTTGTTTAAACCTCCATATGTGTCTTCTTGCTACAACCCCCCTAATTCACCATTAAAAACTCCTATGAGATTCCTAGAACTAACAGAACTATGGGATAAGCTATAATACTTGTTTCTTACTTTGATTTGCTTCTATACCTTTCTTGAACATGTCAATGCGGTTGTAAGAGATTCATTGCCTTTGACTACACTTCAACACTTTGATTCACTCTTATTTGCATCCTGAAGGTTCATAACTCCGTTTATAGGTTATTAAGCTTGAAAATGTCCAAATCCTTGTCAATGAAACCATTGATTCTTCATATTCACATGAATAGATGTTGTTTAAGCCTCCATATGTGTCTTCTTGCTACAACGCCCCTTATTCACCATTAGAAACTCCTATGAGATTCTTAGAACTAACAGAACTATGGGATAAGCTATAATGATTGTTTCTTACTTTGATTTGCTTCTACACCTTTCTTGAACATCTCAATGCAGTTGTAAGAGATTCATTGGCTTGGACTACACTTGAACACTTCGATTCACTCTTTTTTGTATCCTGAAGGTTCATAATCCGTTTATAGGTGAATCAGCTTGAAAATGGCCAAATCCTTGTCAATGAAACCATTGATTCTTCATATTCACATGAATAGATGTGGTTTAAGCCTCCATATGTGTCTTCTTGCTACGACGCCCCTTATTCACCATTAGAAACTCCTATGAGATTCTTAGAGCTAACAGAACTATGGGATAAGCTATAATGATTGTTTCTTACTTTGATTTGCTTATACACCTTTCTTGAACATCTCAATGCAGTTGTAAGAGATTCATTGCCTTGGACTACACTTCAACGCTTCGATTCACTCTTTTTTGCATCCTAAAGGTTCATAACTCTGTTTGTAGGTTATTAAGCTTGAAAATGGCCAAATCCTTATCAATGAAACCATTGATTCTTCATATTCACATCAATAGGTGTTGTTTAAGCCTCCATATGTGTCTTCTTGCTACAACGCCCCTTATTCACCATTAGAAACTCCTATGAGATTCTTAGAACTAACAGAACTATGGGATAAGCTTATAATGCTTGTTTCTTACATTGATTTGCTTCTACACCTTTCTTGAACATCTCAAAGCAGTTGTAAGAGATTCACCGCCTTGACTACACTTCAAAACATCGATTCACTCTTATTTGCATCCTCAAGGTTCATAACTCCGCTTATAGGTGAATCAGATTGAAAATAGCCAAATCTTTGTCAATGAAACCATTGATTCTTCATATTCACATTAATAGGTGTTGTTTAAGCCCCATATGTGTCTTTTGCTACAACGCCCTTATTCACCATGAAAAACTCCTATGAGATTCTTAGAACTAACAGAACAATGGGATAAGCTTATAATGCTTGTTTCTTACTTTGATTTGCTTATACACCTTTCTTGAACATCTCAAAGCAGTTGTAAGAGATTCACCGTCTTTGACTACACTTCAAAACATCGATTCACTCTTATTTGCATCCTGAAGGTTCATAACTCCGTTTATAGGTGAATCAGATTGAAAATAGCCAAATCCTTGTCAATGAAACCATTGATTGTTTATATTCACATCAATAGGTGTTGTTTAAACCTCCATATGTGTCTTCTTGCTACAACCCCCCTAATTCACCATTAAAAACTCCTATGAGATTCCTAGAACTAACAGAACTATGGGATAAGCTATAATACTTGTTTCTTACTTTGATTTGCTTCTATACCTTTCTTGAACATGTCAATGCAGTTGTAAGAGATTCATTGCCTTTGACTACACTTCAACACTTCGATTCACTCTTTTTTGTATCCTGAAGGTTCATAACTCCGTTTATAGGTTATTAAGCTTGAAAATGTCCAAATCCTTGTCAATGAAACCATTGATTGTTTATATTCACATCAATAGGTGTTGTTTAAACCTCCATATGTGTCTTCTTGCTACAACCCCCCTTATTCACCATTAAAAACTCCTATGAGATTCCTAGAACTAACAGAACTATGGGATAAGCTATAATGCTTGTTTCTTACTTTGATTTGCTTCTACACCTTTCTTGAACATCTCAATGCAGTTGTAAGAGATTCATCGTCTTTGACTACACTTCAAACATCGATTCACTCTTATTGGCATCCTGACGGGTCATAACTCCAATTATAGGTGCATCGGAGTGAAGATAGCCAGAGCTGTGTCAATGGGACCATGGATTCTTTATATTCGCAGCAATAGGTGTCGTTTAAGCCTCCCTACGTATCTTATTGTGACAACGCCCCTTATTCACCATTAAAAAACTCCTATGAGATTCTTAGAACAAACAGAACAATGGGATAAGCTATAATGCTTGTTTCTTACTTTGATTTGCTTATACACCTTTCTTGAACATCTCAAAGCAGTTATAAGAGATTCACCGCCCTTCACTACTCTTCACCACTTCGATTCACTCTTATTTGCACTCAAGGTTCATAACTCCGCTTATAGGTGAATCAGCTTGAAAATATCCAAATCCTTGTCAATGAAAACCATTGATTGTTTATATTCACATCAATAGGAGTTGTTTAAACCTCCATATGTGTCTTCTTGCTACAACCCCCCTAATTCACCATTAAAAACTCCTATGAGATTCCTAGAACTCACAGTAACCATGGGATAAGCTTATAATGCTTGTTTTTTACTTTGATTTGCTGCTATACCTTTCTTGAACATGTCAATGCAGTTGTAAGAGATTCATTGCCTTGGACTACACTTCAACACTTCGATTCACTCTTATTTGCATCCTCAAGGTTCATAACTCCGCTTATAGGTTATTGCTTGAAAATGGCCAAATCCTTGTCAATGAAACCATTGATTCTTCATATTCACATGAATAGATGTTGTTTAAACCTCCATATGTGTCTTCTTGCTACGACGCCCCTTATTCACCGTTAGAAACTCCTATGAGATTCTTAGAACTAACAGAACTATGGGATAAGCTATAATGCTTGTTTCTTACATTGATTTGCTTCTACACCTTTCTTGAACATCTCAATGCAGTTGTAAGAGATTCATTCCCGTTGACTACACTGTAACACTTCAATGCGCTGTTCTTTGCATCGTGAAGGTCCGTAACTCCGCTTATAGGCGAATATGCTTAAAAATGGCCAAATCCTTGTCAATGAAACCATTGATTCTTCATATTCACATGAATAGATGTTGTTTAAGCCTCCATATGTGTCTTCTTGCTACAACGCCCCTTATTCACCATTAGAAACTCCTATGAGATTCTTAGAACTAACAGAACTATGGGATAAGCTATAATGATTGTTTCTTACTTTGATTTGCTTCTACACCTTTCGTGAACATCTCAATGCAGTTGTAAGAGATTCATTGGCTTGGACTACACTTGAACACTTCGATTCACTCTTTTTTGTATCCTCAAGGTTCATAACTCCGTTTATAGGTTATTAAGCTTGAAAATGGCCAAATCCTTGTCAATGAAACCATTGATTTTTCATATTTACATGAATAGATGTTGTTTAAGCCTCCATATGTGTCTTCTTGTTACAACGCCCCTTATTCACCATTAGAAACTCCTATGAGATTCTTAGAACTAACAGAACTATGGTATAAGCTATAATGCTTGTATCTTACTTTGATTTGCTTTTACACCTTTCTTGAACATCTCAAAGCAGTTATAAGAGATTCACCGCCTTTGACTACTCTTCATCACTTCGATTCACTCTTATTTGCACCTTAAAGGTTCATAACTCCGTTTATAGGTGAATCAGATTGAAAATAGCCAAATCTTTGTCAATGAAACCATTGATTCTTCATATTCACATTAATAGGTGTTGTTTAAGCCTCCATATGTGTCTTTTTGTTACAACGCCCCTTATTCACCATGAAAAACTCCTATGAGATTCTTAGAACAAACAGAACAATGGGATAAGCTATAATGCTTGTTTCTTACTTTGATTTGCTTATACACCTTTTTTGAACATCTCAATGCAGTTGTAAGAGATTCATTGCCTTGGACTACACCTCAAAACATCGATTCACTCTTATTTACATCCTGAAGGTTCATAACTCCGTTTATACGTTATTAAGCTTGAAAATGTCCAAATCCTTGTCAATGAAACCATTGATTGTTTATATTCACATCAATAGGTGTTGTATAAGCTTCCATATGTGTCTTCTTGCTACAACCCCCCTAATTCACCATTAAAAACTCCTATGAGATTCCTAGAACTAACAGAACTATGGGATAAGCTATAATGCTTGTTTCTTACTTTGATTTGCTTCTATACCTTTCTTGAACATGTCAATGCAGTTGTAAGAGATTCATTGCCTTTGACTACACTTCAACACTTTGATTCACTCTTATTTGCATCCTGAAGGTTCATAACTCCGTTTATAGGTTATTAAGCTTGAAAATGGCCAAATCCTTGTCAATGAAACCATTGATTGTTTATATTCACATCAATAGGTGTTGTTTAAACCTCCATATGTGTCTTCTTGCTACAACCCCCCTAATTCACCATTAAAAACTCCTATGAGATTCCTAGAACTAACAGAACTATGGGATAAGCTATAATGCTTGTTTCTTACTTTGATTTGCTTATATACCTTTCTTGAACATCTCAAAGCAGTTGTAAGAGATTCACCTCCTTTGACTACACTTCAAAACATCGATTCACTCTTATTTGCATCCTAAAGGTTCATAACTCCGTTTATAGGTGAATCAGATTGAAAATAGCCAAATCTTTGTCAATGAAACCATTGATTCTTTATATTCACATTAATAGGTGTTGTTGAAGCCTCCATATGTGCCCTTTTGCTACCACGCCCCTTATTCACCATGAAAAACTCCTATGAGATACTTAGAACAAACAGAACAATGGGATAAGTTATAATGCTTGTTTCTTATTTTGATTTGCTTATACACCTTTCTTGAACATCTCAAAGCAGTTATAAGAGATTCACCGCCTTTGACTACACTTCAACACTTCTATTCACTCTCATTTGTATCTTGAAGAGTCATAACTCCGTTTATAGGTGAATCAGCTTGAAAATATCCAAATCCTTGTCCATGAAACCATTGATTGTTTATATTCACATCAATAGGTGTTGTTTAAACCTCCATATGTGTCTTCTTACTACAACCCCCCTAATTCACCATTAAAAACTCCTATGAGATTCCTAGAACTAACAGAACTATGGGATAAGCTATAATGCTTGTTTCTTACTTTGATTTGCTTCTATACCTTTCTTGAACATCTCAATGCAGTTGTAAGAGATTCATTGCCTTGGACTACACTTCAACACTTCGATTCACTCTTATTTGCATTCTGAAGGTTCATAACTCCGTTTATAGGTTATTAAGCTTGAAAATGTCCAAATCCTTGTCAATGAAACCATTGATTGTTTATATTCACATCAATAGGTGTTGTTTAAACCTCCATATGTGTCTTCTTGCTACAACCCCCCTTATTCACCATTAAAAACTCCTATGAGATTCCTAGAACTAACAAAACTATGGGATAAGCTATAATGCTTGTTTCTTACTTTGATTTGCTTATATACCTTTCTTGAACATCTCAATGCAGTTGTAAGAGATTCACCTCCTTTGACTACAGTTCCACACTTCTATTCACTCTTATTTGTATCCTGATGGTTCATAACTCCGCTTATAGGTGAATCAGATTGAAAATAGCCAAATCTTTGTCAATGAAACCATTGGTTCTTTATATTCACATTAATAGGTGTTGTTTAAGCCTCCATATGTGTCTTTTTGTTACAACGCCCTTATTCACCATGAAAAACTCCTATGAGATTCTTAGAACAAACAGAACAATGGGATAAGCTTATAATGCTTGTTTCTTACTTTGATTTGCTTATACACCTTTCTTGAACATCTCAAAGCAGTTATAAGAGATTCACCGCTTTGACTACTCTTCATCACTTCGATTCACTCTTATTTGCACTCAAGGTTCATAACTCCGCTTATAGGTGAATCAGCTTGAAAATATCCAAATCCTTGTCAATGAAACCATTGATTGTTTATATTCACATCAATAGGGTTGTTTAAACCTCCATATGTGTCTGCGTGCTACAACCCCCCTAATTCACCATTAAAAACTCCTATGAGCTTCCTAGTACTAACAAAACCATGGGAGGAGCTATAATGCTTGTTTCTTACTTTGATTTGCTTCTATACCTTTCTTGAACATGTCAATGCGGTTGTAAGAGATTCATTGCCTTTGACTACACTTCAACACTTTGATTCACTCTTATTTGCATCCTGAAGGTTCATAACTCCGTTTATAGGTTATTAAGCTTGAAAATGTCCAAATCCTTGTCAATGAAACCATTGATTCTTCATATTCACATGAATAGATGTTGTTTAAGCCTCCATATGTGTCTTCTTCCTACAACGCCCCTTATTCACCATTAGAAACTCCTATGAGATTTTTAGAACTAACAGAACTATGGGATAAGCTATAATGCTTGTTTCTTACATTGATTTGCTTCTACACCTTTCTTGAACATCTCAATGCAGTTGTAAGAGATTCATTGCCTTGGACTACACTTCAACACTTCGATTCACTCTTTTTTGTATCCTGAAGGTTCATAACTCCGTTTATAGGTGAATAAGCTTAAAAATGGCCAAATCCTTGTCAATGAAACCATTGATTTTTCATATTCACATGAATAGATGTTGTTTAAGCCTCCATATGTGTCTTCTTGCTACAACGCCCCTTATTCACCATTAGAAACTCCTATGAGATTCTTAGAACTAACAGAACTATGGGATAAGCTATAATGATTGTTTCTTACTTTGATTTGCTTCTACACCTTTCTTGAACATCTCAATGCAGTTGTAAGAGATTCATTGGCTTGGACTACACTTGAACACTTCGATTCACTCTTATTGTATCCCCAAGGTTCATAACTCCGTTTATAGGTTAGTAAGCTTGAAAAATGGCCAAATCCTTGTCAATGAAACCATTGATTCTTCATATTTACATGAATAGATGTTGTTTAAGCCTCCATATGTGTCTTGTTACAACGCCCCTTATTCACCATTAGAAACTCCTATGAGATTCTTAGAACTAACAGAACTATGGGATAAGCTATAATGCTTGTTTCTTACATTGATTTGCTTCTACACCTTTCTTGAACATCTCAAAGCAGTTGTAAGAGATTCACCGTCTTTGACTACACTTCAAAACATCGATTCACTCTTATTTGCATCCTGAAGGTTCATAACTCCGTTTATAGGTGAATCAGATTGAAAATAGCCAAATCTTTGTCAATGAAACCATTGATTCTTCATATTCACATTAATAGGTGTTGTTTAAGCCTCCATATGTGTCTTTTTGTTACAACGCCCCTTATTCACCATGAAAAACTCCTATGAGATTCTTAGAACAAACAGAACAATGGGATAAGCTATAATGCTTGTTTCTTACTTTGATTTGCTTATACACCTTTCTTGAACATCTCAAAGCAGTTACAAGAGATTCACCGCCTTTGACTACTCTTCATCACTTCGATTCACTCTTATTTGCACCCTGAGGTTCATAACTCCGTTTATAGGTGAATCAGCTTGAAAATATCCAAATCCTTATCAATGAAACCATTGATTGTTTATATTTACATCAATAGGTGTTGTTTAAACCTCCATATGTGTCTTCTTGCTACAACACCCCTTTTTACCATTCGAAACTCCTATGAGATTCCTAAAACTAATAGAACTATGGGATAAGTTATGATGCTTGTTTCTTTCTATGATTTGCTTCTACACCTTTCTTGAACATCTCAAAGCAGTTGTAAGAGATTCATTGCCGTGGACTACACTTCAACACTTCGATTCACTCTTATTTGCATCCCCAAGGTTCATAACTCCGCTTATAAGTTATTAAGCTTGAAAATGGCCAAATCCTTGTCAATGAAACCATTGATTGTTTATATTCACATCAATAGGTGTTGTTAAGCCTCCATATGTGTCTTCTTGCTACAACCCCCTTAATTCACCATTAAAAACTCCTATGAGATTCCTAGAACTAACAGAACTATGGGATAAGCTTATAATGCTTGTTTTTACTTTGATTTGCTTCTATACCTTTCTTGAACATGTCAATGCAGTTGTAAGAGATTCATTGCCTTGACTACACTTCAACACTTCGATTCACTCTTATTTGCATCCTCAAGGTTCATAACTCCGCTTATAGGTTATTAAGCTTGAAAATGTCCAAATCCTTGTCAATGAAACCATTGATTGTTTATATTCACATCAATAGGTGTTGTTTAAACCTCCATATGTGTCTTCTTGCTACAACGCCCCTTATTCACCATTAAAAACTCCTATGAGATTCCTAGAACTAACAGAACTATGGGATAAGCTATAATGCTTGTTTCTTACTTTGATTTGCTTCTATACCTTTCTTGAACATCTCAAAGCAGTTGTAAGAGATTCACCGTCTTTGACTACACTTCAAAACATCGATTCACTCTTATTTGCATCCTGAAGGTTCATAACTCCGTTTATAGGTTATTAAGCTTGAAAATGTCCAAATCCTTGTCAATGAAACCATTGATTGTTTATATTCACATCAATAGGTGTTGTTTAAACCTCCATATGTGTCTTCTTGCTACAACCCCCCTAATTCACCATTAGAAACTCCTATGAGATTCTTAGAACTAACAGAACTATGGGATAAGCTATAATGCTTGTTTCTTACATTGATTTGCTTCTACACCTTTCTTGAACATCTCAAAGCAGTTGTAAGAGATTCACCGTCTTTGACTACACTTCAAAACATCGATTCACTCTTATTTGCATCCTGAAGGTTCATAATCCGTTTATAGGTAATTAAGCTTGAAAATGGCCAAATCCTTGTCAATGAAACCATTGATTCTTCATATTCACATTAATAGGTGTTGTTTAAGCCTCCATATGTATCTTATTGTTACAACGCCCCTTATTCACCATGAAAAACTCCTATGAGATTCTTAGAACAAACAGAACAATGGGATAAGCTATAATGCTTGTTTCTTACTTTGATTTGCTTATACACCTTTCTTGAACATCTCAAAGCAGTTATAAGAGATTCACCGCTTTTGACTACTCTTCATCACTTCGATTCACTCTTTTTTGAATCCTGAAGGTTCATAACTCCGCTTATAGGTGAATCAGCTTGAAAATATCCAAATCCTTGTCAATGCCACCATTGATTGTTTATATTCACATCAATAGGGTTGTTTAAACCTCCATATGTGTCTTCTTGCTACAACCCCCCTAATTCACCATTAAAAACTCCTATGAGATTCCTAGAACTGCTAGAACGATGGGATAAGCTATAAGACTTGGTTCTTACTTTGATTTGCTTCTATACCTTTCTTGAACATGTCAATGCAGTTGTAAGAGATTCATTGCCTTTGACTACACTTCAACACTTTGATTCACTCTTATTTGCATCCTGAAGGTTCATAACTCCGTTTATAGGTTATTAAGCTTGAAAATGTCCAAATCCTTGTCAATGAAACCATTGATTCTTCATATTCACATGAATAGATGTTGTTTAAGCCTCCATATGTGTCTTCTTGCTACAACTCCCAAATTCACCATTAGAAACTCCTATGAGATTTTTAGAACTAACAGAACTATGGGATAAGCTATAATGCTTGTTTCTTACTTTGATTTGCTTCTACACCTTTCTTGAACATCTCAATGCAGTTGTAAGAGATTCATTGCCTTGGACTACACTTCAACACTTCGATTCACTCTTTTTTGTATCCTGAAGGTTCATAACTCCGTTTATAGGTGAATAAGCTTAAAAATGGCCAAATCCTTGTCAATGAAACCATTGATTTTTCATATTCACATGAATAGATGTTGTTTAAGCCTCCATATGTGTCTTCTTGCTACAACGCCCCTTATTCACCATTAGAAACTCCTATGAGATTCTTAGAACTAACAGAACTATGGGATAAGCTATAATGATTGTTTCTTACTTTGATTTGCTTCTACACCTTTCTTGAACATCTCAATGCAGTTGTAAGAGATTCATTGGCTTGGACTACACTTGAACACTTCGATTCACTCTTTTTTGTATCCTGAAGGTTCATAATCCGTTTATAGGTTATTAAGCTTGAAAATGGCCAAATCCTTGTCAATGAAACCATTGATTCTTCATATTTACATGAATAGATGTTGTTTAAGCCTCCATATGTGTCTTGTTGCTACAACTCCCAAATTCACCATTAGAAACTCCTATGAGATTCAAATAACTAACAGAACTATGGGATAAGCTATAATGCTTGTTTCTTACATTGATTTGCTTCTACACCTTTCTTGAACATCTCAAAGCAGTTGTAAGAGATTCACCGTCTTTGACTACACTTCAAAACATCGATTCACTCTTATTTGCATCCTGAAGGTTCATAACTCCGTTTATAGGTGAATCAGATTGAAAATAGCCAAATCTTTGTCAATGAAACCATTGATTCTTCATATTCACATTAATAGGTGTTGTTTAGACCTGCATATGTGCTTTTTGCTACAACGCCCTTATTCACCATGAAAAACTCCTATGAGATTCTTAGAACAAACAGAACAATGGGATAAGCTATAATGCTTGTTTCTTACTTTGATTTGCTTATACACCTTTTTTGAACATCTCAATGCAGTTGTAAGAGATTCATTGCCTTGGACTACACTTCAAAACATCGATTCACTCTTATTTACATCCTGAAGGTTCATAACTCCGTTTATACGTTATTAAGCTTGAAAATGTCCAAATCCTTGTCAATGAAACCATTGATTGTTTATATTCACATCAATAGGTGTTGTATAAGCTCCATATGTGTCTTCTTGCTACAACCCCTTAATTCACCATTAAAAACTCCTATGAGATTCCTAGAACTAACAGAACTATGGGATAAGCTTATAATGCTTGTTTCTTACTTTGATTTGCTTCTATACCTTTCTTGAACATGTCAATGCAGTTGTAAGAGATTCATTGCCTTGACTACACTTCAACACTTTGATTTACTCTTATTTGCATCCTGAAGGTTCATAACTCCGTTTATAGGTTATTAAGCTTGAAAATGGCCAAATCCTTGTCAATGAAACCATTGATTGTTTATATTCACATCAATAGGTGTTGTTTAAACCTCCATATGTGTCTTCTTGCTACAACCCCCCTAATTCACCATTAAAAACTCCTATGAGATTCTTAGAACTAACAGAACTATGGGATAAGTTATAATGCTTGTTTCATACTTTGATTTGCTTCTATACCTTTCTTGAACATCTAAAAGCAGTTGTAAGAGATTCACCGTCTTTGACTACACTTCAAAACATCGATTCACTCTTATTGGCATCCTGAAGGTTCATAACTCCAATTATAGGTGAATCAGATTGAAAATAGCCAAATCTTTGTCAATGAAACCATTGATTCTTTATATTCACATTAATAGGTGTTGTTTAAGCCTCCATATGTATCTTTTTGTTACAACGCCCCTTATTCACCATGAAAAACTCCTATGAGATTCTTAGAACAAACAGAACAATGGGATAAGCTATAATGCTTGTTTCTTACTTTGATTTGCTTATACACCTTTCTTGAACATCTCAAAGCAGTTATAAGAGATTCACCGCCTTTGACTACTCTTCATCACTTTGATTCACTCTTATTTGCACCCTGAAGGTTCATAACTCCGTTTATAGGTGAATCAGCTTGAAAATATCCAAATCCTTGTCAATGAAACCATTGATTGTTTATATTCACATCAATAGGTGTTGTTTAAACCTCCATATGTGTCTTCTTGCTACAACCCCCTAATTCACCATTAAAAACTCCTATGAGATTCCTAGAACTAACAGAACTATGGGATAAGCTATAATGCTTGTTTCTTACTTTGATTTGCTTCTATACCTTTCTTGAACATGTCAATGCAGTTGTAAGAGATTCATTGCCTTTGACTACACTTCAACACTTTGATTCACTCTTATTTGCATCCTGAAGGTTCATAACTCCGTTTATAGGTTATTAAGCTTGAAAATGTCCAAATCCTTGTCAATGAAACCATTGATTGTTTATATTCACATCAATAGGTGTTGTTTAAACCTCCATATGTGTCTTCTTGCTACAACCCCCCTAATTCACCATTAAAAACTCCTATGAGATTCTTAGAACTAACAGAACTATGGGATAAGTTATAATGCTTGTTTCATACTTTGATTTGCTTCTATACCTTTCTTGAACATCTAAAAGCAGTTGTAAGAGATTCACCGTCTTTGACTACACTTCAAAACATCGATTCACTCTTATTGGCATCCTGAAGGTTCATAACTCCGTTTATAGGTGAATCAGATTGAAAAGAGCCAAATGCTTATCAATGAAACCATTGATTCTTTACATTCACGTCAATTGGTGGTGTTTAACCCTCTATATGTGTCTTTTTGTTACAACGCCCTTATTCACCATGAAAAACTCCTATGAGATTCTTAGAACTAACAGAACTATGGGATAAGCTATAATGCTTGTTTCTTACATTGATTTGCTTCTACACCTTTCTTGAACATCTCAAAGCAGTTATAAGAGATTCACCGCCTTTCACTACTCTTCATCACTTTGATTCACTCTTATTTGCACCCTCAAGGTTCATAACTCCGTTTATAGGTGAATCAGCTTGAAAATATCCAAATCCTTGTCAATGAAACCATTGATTGTTTATATTCACATCAATAGGAGTTGTTTAAACCTCCATATGTGTCTTCTTGCTACAACCCCCCTAATTCACCATTAAAAACTCCTATGAGATTCCTAGAACTAACAGAACTATGGGATAAGCTATAATACTTGTTTCTTACTTTGATTTGCTTCTATACCTTTCTTGAACATGTCAATGCGGTTGTAAGAGATTCATTGCCTTTGACTACACTTCAACACTTTGATTCACTCTTATTTGCATCCTGAAGGTTCATAACTCCGTTTATAGGTTATTAAGCTTGAAAATGTCCAAATCCTTGTCAATGAAACCATTGATTCTTCATATTCACATGAATAGATGTTGTTTAAGCCTCCATATGTGTCTTCTTCCTACAACGCCCCTTATTCACCATTAGAAACTCCTATGAGATTTTTAGAACTAACAGAACTATGGGATAAGCTATAATGCTTGTTTCTTACATTGATTTGCTTCTACACCTTTCTTGAACATCTCAATGCAGTTGTAAGAGATTCATTGCCTTGGACTACACTTCAACACTTCGATTCACTCTTTTTTGTATCCTGAAGGTTCATAACTCCGTTTATAGGTGAATAAGCTCTAAAATTGCCAAATCCTTGTCAATGAAACCATCGATTTTTCATATTCACATGAATAAATGTTGTTTAAGACCTCCATATGTGTCTTCTTGCTACAACGCCTCTCCTTCAGCATTAGATTCTCCTATGAGATGCTTAGCACTAACGGCACTCTGGGATTAGCTATAATGATTGTTTCTTACTTTGATTTGCTTCTACACCTTTCGTGAACATCTCAATGCAGTTGTAAGAGATTCATTGGCTTGGACTACACTTGAACACTTCGATTCACTCTTTTTTGTATCCTGAAGGTTCATAATCCGTTTATAGGTTATTAAGCTTGAAAATGGCCAAATCCTTGTCAATGAAACCATTGATTCTTCATATTTACATGAATAGATGTTGTTTAAGCCTCCATATGTGTCTTCTTGCTACAACGCCCCTTATTCACCATTAGAAACTCCTATGAGATTCTTAGAACTAACAGAACTATGGGATAAGCTATAATGCTTGTTTCTTACATTGATTTGCTTCTACACCTTTCTTGAACATCTCAAAGCAGTTGTAAGAGATTCACCGTCTTTGACTACACTTCAAAACATCGATTCACTCTTATTTGCATCCTCAAGGTTCATAACTCCGTTCATAGGTGAATCAGATTGAAAATAGCCAAATCTTTGTCAATGAAACCATTGATTCTTCATATTCACATTAATAGGTGTTGTTTAAGCCTCCATATGTGTCTTTTTGTTACAACGCCCCTTATTCACCATGAAAAACTCCTATGAGATTCTTAGAACAAACAGAACAATGGGATAAGCTATAATGCTTGTTTCTTACTTTGATTTGCTTATACACCTTTCTTGAACATCTCAAAGCAGTTATAAGAGATTCACCGCTTTTGACTACTCTTCATCACTTCGATTCACTCTTATTTACACCCTGAAGGTTCATAACTCCGTTTATAGGTGAATCAGCTTGAAAATATCCAAATCCTTGTCAATGAAACCATTGATTGTTTATATTCACATCAATAGGTGTTGTTTAAACCTCCATATGTGTCTTCTTGCTACAACCCCCCTAATTTACCATTAGAAACTCTTTTGAGATTCATAGAACTAACAGAACTATGGGATAAGCTATAATATTTGTTTTTTACTTTAACTTGCTTCTCCACCTTTTTTGAACATCTCAATGCAGTTGTAAGAGATTCATTGCCTTGGACTACACCTCAAATCACCGATTCACTCTTATTTGCATCCCCAAGGTTCATAACTCCGCTTATAGGTTATTAAGCTTGAAAATGTCCAAATCCTTGTCAATGAAACCATTGATTGTTTATATTCACATCAATAGGTGTTTAAGCCTTCCATATGTGTCTTCTTGGTACATTTCCCTAATTCACCATTAAAAACTCCTATGAGATTCCTAGAACTAACAGAACTATGGGATAAGCTATAATACTTGTTTCTTACTTTGATTTGCTTCTATACCTTTCTTGAACATGTCAATGCAGTTGTAAGAGATTCATTGCCTTTGACTACACTTCAACACTTTGATTCACTCTTATTTGCATCCTAAAGGTTCATAACTCTGTTTATAGGTTATTAAGCTTGAAAATGTCCAAATCCTTGTCAATGAAACCATTGATTGTTTATATTCACATCAATAGGTGTTGTTTAAACCTCCATATGTGTCTTCTTGCTACAACCCCCCTAATTCACCATTAAAAACTCCTATGAGATTCCTAGAACTAACAGAACTATGGGATAAGCTATAATGCTTGTTTCTTACTTTGATTTGCTTCTACACCTTTCTTGAACATCTCAAAGCAGTTGTAAGAGATTCACCGCCTTTGACTACACTTCAACACTTCGATTCACTCTTATTTGCATCCTGAAGGTTCATAACTCCGTTTATAGGTTATTATCTTTGAAATTGTCCAAATCCTTATCAATGAAATCATTGATTGTTTATATTCACATCAATAGGTGTTGTTTAAACCTCCATATGTGTCTTCTTGCTACAACCCCCCTAATTCACCATTAGAAACTCCTATGAGATTCTTAGAACTAACAGAACTATGGGATAAGCTATAATGCTTGTTTCTTACATTGATTTGCTTCTACACCTTTCTTGAACATCTCAAAGCAGTTGTAAGAGATTCACCGTCTTTGACTACACTTCAAAACATCGATTCACTCTTATTTGCATCCTGAAGGTTCATAATCCGTTTATAGGTAATTAAGCTTGAAAATGGCCAAATCCTTGTCAATGAAACCATTGATTCTTCATATTTACATGAATAGATGTTGTTTAAGCCTCCATATGTGTCTTGTTGCTACAACGCCCCTTATTCACCATTAGAAACTCCTATGAGATTCTTAGAACTAACAGAACTATGGGATAAGCTATAATGCTTGTTTCTTACATTGATTTGCTTCTACACCTTTCTTGAACATCTCAAAGCAGTTGTAAGAGATTCACCGTCTTTGACTACACTTCAAAACATCGATTCACTCTTATTTGCATCCTGAAGGTTCATAACTCCGTTTATAGGTGAATCAGATTGAAAATAGCCAAATCTTTGTCAATGAAACCATTGATTCTTCATATTCACATTAATAGGTGTTGTTTAAGCCTCCATATGTGTCTTTTTGTTACAACGCCCCTTATTCACCATGAAAAACTCCTATGAGATTCTTAGAACAACCAGAACAATGGGATAAGCTATAATGCTTGTTTCTTACTTTGATTTGCTTATACACCTTTCTTGAACATCTCAAAGCAGTTATAAGAGATTCACCGCCTTTGACTACTCTTCATCACTTCGATTCACTCTTATTTGCACCCTGAAGGTTCATAACTCCGTTTATAGGTGAATCAGCTTGAAAATATCCAAATCCTTGTCAATGAAACCATTGATTGTTTATATTCACATCAATAGGTGTTGTTTAAACCTCCATATGTGTCTTCTTGCTACAACCCCCCCTAATTCACCATTAAAAACTCCTATGAGATTCCTAGAACTAACAGAACTATGGGATAAGCTATAATACTTGTTTCTTACTTTGATTTGCTTCTATACCTTTCTTGAACATGTCAATGCAGTTGTAAGAGATTCATTGCCTTTGACTACACTTCAACACTTTGATTCACTCTTATTTGCATCCTCAAGGTTCATAACTCCGTTTATAGGTTATTAAGCTTGAAAATGTCCAAATCCTTGTCAATGAAACCATTGATTGTTTATATTCACATCAATAGGTGTTGTTTAAACCTCCATATGTGTCTTCTTGGTACAACCCCCTAATTCACCATTAAAAACTCCTATGAGATTCCTAGAACAACAGAACTAAGGGATAAGCTTATAATGCTTGTTTCTTACTTTGATTTGCTTCTATACCTTTCTTGAACATCTCAAAGCAGTTGTAAGAGATTCACCGCCTTTGACTACACTTCAAAACATCGATTCACTCTTATTTGCATCCCCAAGGTTCATAACTCCGTTTATAGGTTATTAAGCTTGAAAATGTCCAAATCCTTGTCAATGAAACCATTGATTGTTTATATTCACATCAATAGGTGTTGTTTAAACCTCCATATGTGTCTTCTTCTACAACCCCCCTTAATTCACCATTAAAAACTCCTATGAGATTCCTAGAACTAACAGAACTATGGGATAAGCTTATAATGCTTGTTTCTTACTTTGATTTGCTTCTATACCTTTCTTGAACATCTCAAAGCAGTTGTAAGAGATTCACCGCCTTTGGCTCCGCTGCACAACGTCGATGCACTCTTATTTGCATCCTGAAGGTTCATAACTCCGTTTATAGGTTATTAAGCTTGAAAATGTCCAAATCCTTGTCAATGAAACCATTGATTGTTTATATTCACATCAATAGGTGTTGTTTAAACCTCCATATGTGTCTTCTTGCTACAACTCCCAAATTCACCATTAGAAACTCCTATGAGATTCTTAGAACTAACAGAACTATGGGATAAGCTATAATGCTTGTTTCTTACATTGATTTGCTTCTACACCTTTCTTGAACATCTCAAAGCAGTTGTAAGAGATTCACCTGCTTTGACTACACTTCCACACTTCGATTCACTCTTTTTTGTATCCTGAAGGTTCATAATCCGTTTATAGGTTATTAAGCTTGAAAATGGCCAAATCCTTGTCAATGAAACCATTGATTCTTCATATTTACATGAATAGATGTTGTTTAAGCCTCCATATGTGTCTTCTTGCTACAACGCCCCTTATTCACCATTAGAAACTCCTATGAGATTCTTAGAACTAACGGAACTAGGGGATAACCTATAATGCTTGTTTCTTACATTGATTTGCTTCTACACCTTTCTTGAACATCTCAAAGCAGTTGTAAGAGATTCACCGTCTTTGACTACACTTCAAAACATCGATTCACTCTTATTTGCATCCTCAAGGTTCATAACTCCGTTCATAGGTGAATCAGATTGAAAATAGCCAAATCTTTGTCAATGAAACCATTGATTCTTCATATTCACATTAATAGGTGTTGTTTAAGCCTCCATATGTGTCTTTTTGTTACAACGCCCCTTATTCACCATGAAAAACTCCTATGAGATTCTTAGAACAAACAGAACAATGGGATAAGCTATAATGCTTGTTTCTTACTTTGATTTGCTTATACACCTTTCTTGAACATCTCAAAGCAGTTATAAGAGATTCACCGCCTTTGACTACTCTTCATCACTTCGATTCACTCTTATTTACACCCTCCACGTACATCTCCCCGCTTACACGTGAATCAGCTTGAAAATATCCAAATCCTTGTCAATGAAACCATTGATTGTTTATATTCACATCAATAGGTGTTGTTTAAACCTCCATATGTGTCTTCTTGCTACAACCCCCCTAATTCACCATTAAAAACTCCTATGAGATTCCTAGAACTAACAGAACTATGGGATAAGCTATAATACTTGTTTCTTACTTTGATTTGCTTTTATACCTTTCTTGAACATGTCAATCCGGTTGTAAGAGATTCATTGCCATTGACTACACTTCAACACTTTGATTCACTCTTATTTGCATCCTGAAGGTTCATAACTCCGTTTATAGGTTATTAAGCTTGAAAATGTCCAAATCCTTGTCAATGAAACCATTGATTGTTTATATTCACATCAATAGGTGTTGTTTAAACCTCCATATGTGTCTTCTTTCTACAACCCCCCTAATTCACCATTAAAAACTCCTATGAGATTCCTAGAACTGACAGAACTATGGGATAAGCTATAATGCTTGTTTCTTACTTTGATTTGCTTCTATACCTTTCTTGAACATCTCAAAGCAGTTGTAAGAGATTCACCGTCTTTGACTACACTTCAAAACATCGATTCACTCTTATTTGCATCCTGAAGGTTCATAACTCCGTTTATAGGTTATTAAGCTTGAAAATGTCCAAATCCTTGTCAATGAAACCATTGATTCTTCATATTCACATGAATAGATGTTGTTTAAGCCTCCATATGTGTCTTCTTCCTACAACGCCCCTTATTCACCATTAGAAACTCCTATCAGAACTATGGGATAAGCTATAATGCTTGTTTCTTACATTGATTTGCTTCTACACCTTTCTTGAACATCTCAATGCAGTTGTAAGAGATTCATTGCCTTGGACTACACTTCAACACTTCGATTCACTCTTTTTGTATCCCAAGGTTCATAACTCCGTTTATAGGTGAATAAGCTTAAAAATGGCCAAATCCTTGTCAATGAAACCATTGATTTTTCATATTCACATGAATAGATGTTGTTTAAGCCTCCATATGTGTCTTCTTGCTACAACGCCCCTTATTCACCATTAGAAACTCCTATGAGATTCTTAGAACTAACAGAACTATGGGATAAGCTATAATACTTGTTTCTTACTTTGATTTGCTTCTATACCTTTCTTGAACATCTCAATGCGGTTGTAAGAGATTCATTGCCTTTGACTACACTTCAAC
Organism: Cardamine occulta; assembly: GCA_028015245.1. Lineage (NCBI taxonomy): Eukaryota > Viridiplantae > Streptophyta > Magnoliopsida > Brassicales > Brassicaceae > Cardamine > Cardamine occulta. Next base: position 615,361 of record CM051389.1, on the reverse strand, counting down.
ACTTCGATTCACTCTTATTTGCATCCTGAAGGTTCATAACTCCGTTTATAGGTTATTAAGCTTGAAAATGTCCAAATCCTTGTCAATGAAACCATTGATTGTTTATATTCACATCAATAGGTGTTGTTTAAACCTCCATATGTGTCTTCTTGCTACAACCCCCCTAATTCACCATTAGAAACTCCTATGAGATTCTTAGAACTAACAGAACTATGGGATAAGCTATAATGCTTGTTTCTTACATTGATTTGCTTCTACACCTTTCTTGAACATCTCAAAGCAGTTGTAAGAGATTCACCGTCTTTGACTACACTTCAAAACATCGATTCACTCTTATTTGCATCCTGAAGGTTCATAACTCCGTTTATAGGTGAATCAGATTGAAAATAGCCAAATCTTTGTCAATGAAACCATTGATTCTTCATATTCACATTAATAGGTGTTGTTTAAGCCTCCATATGTGTCTTTTTGTTACAACGCCCCTTATTCACCATGAAAAACTCCTATGAGATTCTTAGAACAAACAGAACAATGGAATAAGCTATAATGCTTGTTTCTTACTTTGATTTGCTTATACACCTTTCTTGAACATCTCAAAGTTGTAAGAGATTCACCGCCTTTGACTACTCTTCATCACTTCGATTCACTCTTATTTACACCCTGAAGGTTCATAACTCCGTTTATAGGTGAATCAGCTTGAAAATATCCAAATCCTTGTCAATGAAACCATTGATTGTTTATATTCACATCAATAGGTGTTGTTTAAACCTCCATATGTGTCTTCTTGCTACAACTCCCAAATTCACCATTAGAAACTCCTATGAGATTCTAATAACTAAGAGAACTGTGGGATAAGCCATATTACTTTTTTCTTACTTTGACTTGCTTCTACACCTTTCTTGAACATCTCAAAGCAGTTGTAAGAGATTCATTGCCTTGGACTACACTTCAACACTTTGATTCACTCTTAGTGGCATCCCGAAGGTTCATAACTCCGCTTATACGTTATTCGGCGTGAAACTGTCCAAATCCTTGTCAATGAAACCATTGATTGTTTATATTCACATCAATAGGTGTTGTTTAAACCTCCATATGTGTCTTCTTGCTACAACCCCCCCTAATTCACCATTAAAAACTCCTATGAGATTCCTAGAACTAACAGAACTATGGGATAAGCTATAATGCTTGTTTCTTACTTTGATTTGCTTCTATACCTTTCTTGAACATCTCAAAGCAGTTGTAAGAGATTCACCGTCTTTGACTACACTTCAAAACATCGATTCACTCTTATTTGCATCCTGAAGGTTCATAACTCCGTTTATAGGTTATTAAGCTTGAAAATGTCCAAATCCTTGTCAATGAAACCATTGATTCTTCATATTCACATGAATAGATGTTGTTTAAGCCTCCATATGTGTCTTCTTCCTACAACGCCCCTTATTCACCATTAGAAACTCCTATGAGATTTTTAGAACTAACAGAACTATGGGATAAGCTATAATGCTTGTTTCTTACATTGATTTGCTTCTACACCTTTCTTGAACATCTCAATGCAGTTGTAAGAGATTCATTGCCTTGGACTACACTTCAACACTTCGATTCACTCTTTTTTGTATCCTGAAGGTTCATAACTCCGTTTATAGGTGAATAAGCTTAAAAATGGCCAAATCCTTGTCAATGAAACCATTGATTTTTCATATTCACATGAATAGATGTTGTTTAAGCCTCCATATGTGTCTTCTTGCTACAACGCCCCTTATTCACCATTAGAAACTCCTATGAGATTCTTAGAACTAACAGAACTATGGGATAAGCTATAATGATTGTTTCTTACTTTGATTTGCTTCTACACCTTTCTTGAACATCTCAATGCAGTTGTAAGAGATTCATTGGCTTGGACTACACTTGAACACTTCGATTCACTCTTTTTTGTATCCTGAAGGTTCATAATCCGTTTATAGGTTATTAAGCTTGAAAATGGCCAAATCCTTGTCAATGAAACCATTGATTCTTCATATTTACATGAATAGATGTTGTTTAAGCCTCCATATGTGTCTTGTTGCTACAACGCCCCTTATTCACCATTAGAAACTCCTATGAGATTCTTAGAAGTAACAGAACTATGGGATAAGCTATAATGCTTGTTTCTTACATTGATTTGCTTCTACACCTTTCTTGAACATCTCAAAGCAGTTATAAGAGATTCACCGCCTTTCACTACTCTTCATCACTTCGATTCACTCTTATTTGCACCCTGAAGGTTCATAACTCCGTTTATAGGTGAATCAGCTTGAAAATATCCAAATCCTTGTCCATGAAACCATTGATTGTTTATATTCACATCAATAGGTGTTGTTTAAACCTCCATATGTGTCTTCTTACTACAACCCCCCTAATTCACCATTAAAAACTCCTATGAGATTCCTAGAACTAACAGAACTATGGGATAAGCTATAATGCTTGTTTCTTACTTTGATTTGCTTATATACCTTTCTTGAACATCTCAATGCAGTTGTAAGAGATTCACCGTCTTTGACTACACTTCAAAACATCGATTCACTCTTATTTGCATCCTGAAGGTTCATAACTCCGTTTATAGGTTATTAAGCTTGAAAATGGTCAAATCCTTGTCAATGAAACCATTGATTCTTCATATTTACATGAATAGATGTTGTTTAAGCCTCCATATGTGTCTTGTTGCTACAACGCCCCTTATTCACCATTAGAAACTCCTATGAGATTCTTAGAACTAACAGAACTATGGGATAAGCTATAATGCTTGTTTCTTACATTGATTTGCTTCTACACCTTTCTTGAACATCTCAAAGCAGTTGTAAGAGATTCACCGTCTTTGACTACACTTCAAAACATCGATTCACTCTTATTTGCATCCTGAAGGTTCATAACTCCGTTTATAGGTGAATCAGATTGAAAATAGCCAAATCTTTGTCAATGAAACCATTGATTCTTCATATTCACATTAATAGGTGTTGTTTAAGCCTCCATATGTGTCTTTTTGTTACAACGCCCCTTATTTACCATGAAAAACTCCTATGAGATTCTTAGAACAAACAGAACAATGGGATAAGCTATAATGCTTGTTTCTTACTTTGATTTGCTTATACACCTTTCTTGAACATCTCAAAGCAGTTATAAGAGATTCACCGCCTTTGACTACTCTTCATCACTTCGATTCACTCTTATTTACACCCTGAAGGTTCATAACTCCGTTTATAGGTGAATCAGCTTGAAAATATCCAAATCCTTGTCAATGAAACCATTGATTGTTTATATTCACATCAATAGGTGTTGTTTAAACCTCCATATGTGTCTTCTTGCTACAACCCCCCTAATTCACCATTAAAAACTCCTATGAGATTCCTAGAACTAACAGAACTATGGGATAAGCTATAATACTTGTTTCTTACTTTGATTTGCTTTTATACCTTTCTTGAACATGTCAATGCGGTTGTAAGAGATTCATTGCCTTTGACTACACTTCAACACTTTGATTCACTCTAATTTGCATCCTGAAGGTTCATAACTCCGTTTATAGGTTATTAAGCTTGAAAATGTCCAAATCCTTGTCAATGAAACCATTGATTGTTTATATTCACATCAATAGGTGTTGTTTAAACCTCCATATGTGTCTTCTTGCTACAACTCTCCATATTCACCATTAGAAACTCCTATGAGATTCTAAGAACTAACAGAACTATGGGATAAGCTATAATGCTTGTTTCTTACTTTGATTTGCTTCTACACCTTTCTTGAACATCTCAAAGCAGTTAAGAGATTCACCGCTCTTGACTACACTTCAAAACATCGATTCACTCTTATTTGCATCCTGAAGGTTCATAACTCCGTTTATAGGTTATTAAGCTTGAAAATGTCCAAATCCTTGTCAATGAAACCATTGATTCTTCATATTCACATGAATAGATGTTGTTTAAGCCTCCATATGTGTCTTCTTCCTACAACGCCCCTTATTCACCATTAGAAACTCCTATGAGATTTTTAGAACTAACAGAACTATAGGATAAGCTATAATGCTTGTTTCTTACTTTGATTTGCTTCTACACCTTTCTTGAACATCTCAATGCAGTTGTAAGAGATTCACCGTCTTTGACTACACTTCAAAACATCGATTCACTCTTATTTGCATCCTGAAGGTTCATAACTCCGTTTATAGGTTATTAAGCTTGAAAATGTCCAAATCCTTGTCAATGAAACCATTGATTCTTCATATTCACATGAATAGATGGTTTTTAAGCCTCCATATGTGTCTTCTTCCTACAACGCCCCTTATTCACCATTAGAAACTCCTATGAGATTTTTAGAACTAACAGAACTATGGGATAAGCTATAATGCTTGTTTCTTACATTGATTTGCTTCTATACCTTTCTTGAACATGTCAATGCAGTTGTAAGAGATTCATTGCCTTTGACTACACTTCAACACTTTGATTCACTCTTATTTGCATCCTGAAGGTTCATAACTCCGTTTATAGGTTATTAAGCTTGAAAATGTCCAAATCCTTGTCAATGAAACCATTGATTGTTTATATTCACATCAATAGGTGTTGTTTAAACCTCCATATGTGTCTTCTTGCTACAACCCCCCTAATTTACCATTAGAAACTCTTTTGAGATTCATAGAACTAACAGAACTATGGGATAAGCTATAGTGATTGTTTCTTACTTTGATTTGCTTCTACACCTTTTTTGAACATCTCAATGCAGTTGTAAGAGATTCATTGCCTTGGACTACACCTCAAAACATCGATTCACTCTTATTTACATCCTGAAGGTTCATAACTCCGTTTATACGTTATTAAGCTTGAAAATGTCCAAATCCTTGTCAATGAAACCATTGATTGTTTATATTCACATCAATAGGTGTTGTATAAGCTTCCATATGTGTCTTCTTGCTACAACCCCCCTAATTCACCATTAAAAACTCCTATGAGATTCCTAGAACTAACAGAACTATGGGATAAGCTATAATGCTTGTTTCTTACTTTGATTTGCTTCTACACCTTTCTTGAACATCTCAATGCAGTTGTAAGAGATTCATTGCCCTTTGACTACACTTCAACACTTCGATTCACTCTTATTTGCATTCTGAAGGTTCGTAACTCCGTTTATAGGTGATTGCTTGAAAATGTCCAAATCCTTGTCAATGAAAACCATTGATTGTTTATATTCACATCAATAGATGTTGTTTAAACCTCCATACGTGTCTTTTTCTACAACCCCCCCAATTCACCATTAAAAACTCCTATGAGATTCCTAGAACTAACAGAACTATGGGATAAGCTTATAATGCTTGTTTCTTACTTTGATTTGCTTTATACCTTTCTTGAACATCTCAAAGGATTGTAAGAGATTCACCGCCTTGACTACACTTTAACACTTCTATTCACTCTTATTTGCATCCTGAAGGTTCATAACTCCGTTTATAGGTTATTAAGCTTGAAAATGTCCAAATCCTTGTCAATGAAACCATTGATTCTTCATATTCACATGAATAGATGTTGTTTAAGCCTCCATATGTGTCTTCTTCCTACAACGCCCCTTATTCACCATTAGAAACTCCTATGAGATTTTTAGAACTAATAGAACTATGGGATAAGCTATAATGCTTGTTTCTTACATTGATTTGCTTCTACACCTGTCTTGAACATCTCAATGCAGTTGTAAGAGATTCATTGCCTTGGACTAAACTTCAACACTTCGATTCACTCTTTTTTGTATCCTGAAGGTTCATAACTCCGTTTATAGGTGAATAAGCTTAAAAATGGCCAAATCCTTGTCAATGAAACCATTGATTTTTCATATTCACATGAATAGATGTTGTTTAAGCCTCCATATGTGTCTTCTTGCTACAACGCCCCTTATTCACCATTAGAAACTCCTATGAGATTCTTAGAACTAACAGAACTATGGGATAAGCTATAATGATTGTTTCTTACTTTGATTTGCTTCTACACCTTTCTTGAACATCTCAATGCAGTTGTAAGAGATTCATTGGCTTGGACTACACTTGAACACTTCGATTCACTCTTTTTTGTATCCTGAAGGTTCATAATCCGTTTATAGGTTATTAAGCTTGAAAATGGCCAAATCCTTGTCAATGAAACCATTGATTCTTCATATTTACATGAATAGATGTTGTTTAAGCCTCCATATGTGTCTTGTTGCTACAACGCCCCTTATTCACCATTAGAAACTCCTATGAGATTCTTAGAACTAACAGAACTATGGGATAAGCTATAATGCTTGTTTCTTACATTGATTTGCTTCTACACCTTTCTTGAACATCTCAAAGCAGTTGTAAGAGATTCACCGCCTTTTGACTACACTTCAAAACATCGATTCACTCTTATTTGCATCCCGAAGGTTCATAACTCCGCTTATAGGTGAATCAGATCGAAAAGAGCCACATCTTTGTCAATCACACCATTGATTCTTCATATTCACATTAATAGGTGTTGGTTACCTCCATATGTGTCTTTTTGTTACAACGCCCCTTATTCACCATGAAAAACTCCTATGAGATTCTTAGAACAAACAGAACAATGGGATAAGCTTATAATGCTTGTTTCTTACTTTGATTTGCTTATACACCTTTCTTGAACATCTCAAAGCAGTTATAAGAGATTCACCGCCTGACTACTCTTCATCACTTCGATTCACTCTTATTTACACCTCAAGGTTCATAACTCCGCTTATAGGTGAATCATCCTTAAAAATATCCATATCCTTGTCAATGAAACCATTGATTGTTTATATTCACATCAATAGGTGTTGTTTAAACCTCCATATGTGTCTTCTTGCTACAACCTCCCTAAATTCACCATTAAAAACTCCTATGAGATTCCTAGAACTAACGGAACTATGGGATAAGCTTATAATACTTGTTTCTTACTTTGATTTGCTTCTATACCTTTCTTGAACATGTCAATGCGGTTGTAAGAGATTCATTG
>CM051389.1:571057-608272 GCA_028015245.1 Cardamine occulta | reverse complement strand
AACTGCTTTGAGATGTTCAAGAAAGGTGTAGAAGCAAATCAATGTAAGAAACAAGCATTATAGCTTATCCCATAGGTGTGTTAGTTCTAAGAATCTTATAGGAGTTTTAATGGTGAATAAGGGCGCCAGAAGCAAGAAGACACATATGGAGGTTTAAACAACACCTATTGATGTGAATATAAACAATCAATGGTTTCATTGACAAGGATTTGGCTATTTTCAAGCTTATTCACCTATAAACGGAGTTATGAACCTTCAGGATGCAAATAAGAGTTAATCAAAGTGTTAAAGTGTAGTCCAAGGCAATGAATCTCTTACAACTGCAATGAGATATTCAAGAAAGGTATAGAAGCAAATCAAAGTAAGAAACAAGCATTATAGCTTATCCCATAGTTCTGTTAGTTCTAGGAATCTCATAGGAGTTTCTAATGGTGAATAAGGGGCGTTGTAGCAAAAAGACACATATGGAGGCTTAAACAACATCTATTCATGTAAATATAAACAATCAATGGTTTCATTGACAAGGATTTGGCCATTTTCAAGCTTATTCACCTATAAACGGAGTTATGAACCTTCAGGATGCAAATAAGATTTAATCAAAGTGTTGAAGTGTAGTCCAAGGCAATGAATCTCTTACAACTGCAATGAGATGTTCAAGAAAGAAAGTGTAGTAAATCAATGTAAGAAACAAGCATTATAGCTTATCCCATAGTTCTGTTAGTTCTAAGAATCTCATAGGAGTTGCTAATGGTGAATAAGGGTTGTTGCAGCAAGAAGACACATATGGAGGCTTAAACAACATCTATTCATGTGAATATGAAGAATCAATGGTTTCATTGACAAGGATTTGGCCATTTTCAAGATTATTCACCAATAAACGGAGTTATGAACCTTCAGGATGCAAATAAGAGTGAATAAAAGTGTTAAAGTGTAGCCCAAGGCAATGAATCTCTTACAACCGCATTGAGATGTTCAAGAAAGGTGTATAAATCAAAGTAAGAAACAAGCATTATAGCTTATCCCATAGTTCTCTAAGAATCTCATAGGAGTTTCTAATGGTGAATAAGGGGTCGTAGCGAGAGGCCACACATGGAGGCTTAAACAACATCTATTCATGTGAATATGAAGAATCAATGGTTTCATTGACAAGGATTTGGCCATGTTCAAGCTTATTCACCTATAAACGGAGTTGTGAACCTTCGTGATGCAAATAAGAGTGAATCAAGTGTTGGAAGTGTAGTCCAAGGCAATGAATCTCTTACAACCGCATTGAGATGTTCAAGAAAGGTGTAAGCAAATCAAAGTAAGAAACAAGCATTATAGCTTATCCCATAGTTCTGTTAGTTCTAAGAATCTCATAGGAGTTTTTAATGGTGAATAAGGGGCTGTCAGCAAGTAAGACACATATGGAGGCTTAAACAACATCTATTCATGTGAATATGAAGAATCAATGGTTTCATTGACAAGGATTTGGCCATTTTCAAGCTTATTCACCTATAAACGGAGTTATGAACCTTCGAGATGCAAATAAGAGTGAATCGCAAGTGAAGTGTAGTCCAAGGCAATGAATCTCTTACAACTGCATTGAGATGTTCAAGAAAAGTGAAGAAGCAAATCAAAGTAAGAAACTAGCAGTATAGCGTATCTCATAGGTCTGTTAGTTCTAAGAATCTCAGAGTTTTTAATGGTGAATAAGAGTTGTAGCAAGAAGACACATATGGAGGCTTAAACAACATCTATTCATGTGAATATGAAGAATCAATGGTTTCATTGACAAGGATTTGGCCATTTTCAAGCTTATTCACCTATAAACGGAGTTCTGAACCTTCAGGATGCAAATAAGAGCGAAGCGACGTGTTGGACGGTAGTCCAAGGCAACGAATCTCTTACAACTGCTCTGAGATGTTCAGGAACGGTGTATGAGCAAATCAAAGTGAGAAACTAGCAATATATCTTATCCCATAGTTCTGTTAGTTCTAGGAATCTCTACAGAGTTTTTAATGGTGAATATAGGGGCTGTAGCAAGAAGACACATATGGAGGCTTAAACAACACATCTATTCATGTGAATATGAAGAATCAATGGTTTCATTGACAAGGATTTGCCCGTTTTCCAGCTTATTTACCTATGAACGGAGTTATGAACCTTCGAGATGCAAATAAGAGTGAATCAAGTGTTGAAGTGTAGTCAAAGGCGAATGAATCTCTTACAACTCTTGAGATGTTCAAGAAAGGTGTATAAGCAAATCAATGTAAGAAACAAGCATTATAGCTTATCCCATAGTTCGTTAGTTCTAAGAATCTCATAGGAGTTTTTAATGGTGAATAAGGGGCGTGTAGCAAGAAGACACATATGGAGGCTTAAACAACATCTATTCATGTGAATATGAAGAATCAATGGTTTCATTGACAAGGATTTGGCCATTTTCAAGCTTATTCACCTATAAACGGAGTTATGAACCTTCGAGGATGCAAATAAGAGTGAATCAAGTGTTGAAGGTAGCCCAAGGCAATGAATCTCTTACAACCGCATTGAGATGTTCAAGAAAGGTAAGCAAATCAAATGTAAGAAACAAGCATTATAGCTTATCCCATAGCCTCATAGTTCTAAGAATCTCATAGGAGTTTCTAATGGTGAATAAGGGGCTAGAAAAGAAGACACATATGGAGGCTTAAACAACACCTCTATTCATGAATATGAAGAATCAATGGTTTCATTGACAAGGATTTGGCCTTTTTCAAGCTTATTCACCTATAGACGGATTTATGAACCTTCGAGATGCAAATAAGAGTGAATCGAAGTGTCAAGTGTAGCCAAAGGCAATGAATCTCTTAAAACTGCGTTGAGATGTTCAAGAAAGGTGTAGAAGCAGAGCAATGTAAGAAACAAGCATTATAGCTTATCCCATAGTTCTGTTAGTTCTAAGAATCTGATAGGAGTTTCTAATGGTGAATAAGGGCGTGTAGCAAGAAGACACATATGGAGGCTTAAACAACATCTATTCATGTGAATATGAAGAATCAATGGTTTCATTGACAAGGATTTGGCCATTTTCAAGCTTATTCACCTATAAACGGAGTTATGAACCTTCGTGATGCAAATAAGAGTGAATCAAGTGTCAAGTGTAGTCCAAGGCAATGAATCTCTTTACAACCGCATTGAGATGTTCAAGAAAGGTGTAGAAGCAAATCAATGTAAGACACCAGAATTATAGCTTATCCCATCGTTATGTTAGATCTAAGACTCTCATAGGCGTTTCTAATGGTGAATAGAGGGCGCTAGAGCAAGAAGACACATATGGAGGCTTAAACAACATCTATTCATGTGAATATGAAGAATCTATGGTTTCATTGACAAGGATTTGGCCATTTTCAAGCTTATTCACCTATAAACGGAAGTTATGAACCTTCGTGATGCAAATAAGAGTGAATCGAAGCGTTGAAGTGTAGTCCAAGGCAATGAATCTCTTACAACTGCTATTGAGATGTTCAAGAAAGGTGTATAAATCAAAGTAAGGAACAAGGATTATAGCTTATCCCATAGTTCTGTTAGTTCTAAGAATCTCATAGGAACTTCTAATGGGGAATATGGGGAGTTGTAGCAAGAAGACACATATGGAGGCTTAAACAACATCTATTCATGTGAATATGAAGAATCAATGGTTTCATTGACAAGGATTTGGCCATTTTCAAGCTTATTCACCTATAAACGGAGTTATGAACCTTCAGGTTGCAAATAAGAGTGAATCAAGCGTTGAAGTGTAGTCCAAGGCAATGAATCTCTTACAACTGCATTGAGATGTTCAAGAAAGGTGTAGAAGCAAATCAAAGTAAGAAACAAGCATTATAGCTTATCCCATAGTTCATAGTTCTAGGAATCTCATAGGAGTTTCTAATGGTGAATAAGGGGGCTGTAGCAAGAAGACACAAATGGAGGCTTAAACAACATCTATTCCTGTGAATATGACGAATCAATGGTTTCATTGACAAGGATTTAGCCATTTTCAAGCTTATTCACCTATAAACGGAGTTATGAACCTTCGAGATGCAAATAAGAGTGAATCAAGTGTCAAGGTAACCCAAGGCAATGAATCTCTTACAACCTGCATTGAGATGTTCAAGAAAGGTGTAGAAGCAAATCAATGTAAGAAACAAGCATTATAGCTTATCCCATAGTTCTGTTAGTTCTAAGAATCTCATAGGAGTTTTTAATGGTGAATAAGGGGCTGTAGCAAGAAGACACATATGGAGGCTTAAACAACATCTATTCATGTGAATATGAAGAATCAATGGTTTCATTGACAAGGATTTGGCCATTTTCAAGCTTATTCACCTATAAACGGAAGTTATGAACCTTCGAGGATGCAAATAAGAGTGAATCGAAGTGTTGAAGGTAGTCCAAGGCAATGAATCTCCTTACAACCGCATTGAGATGTTCAAGAAAGGTGTAGAAGCAAATCAAAGTAAGAAACAAGCATTATAGCTTATCCCATAGATCTATTAGTTCTAGGAATCTCACAGGAGTTTTTAATGGTGAATAAGGGGAGTTGTAGCAAGAAGACACATATGGAGGCTTAAACAACATCTATTCATGTGAATATGAAGAATCAATGGTTTCAGTGACAAAGATTCGGCCATTTTTAAGCTAATTCACCTATAAACGAAGTTATGAACCTTCGTGATGCAAATAAGAGTGAATCAAGTGTTGAAGTGTAGTCCAAGGCAATGAATCTCTTACAACTGCATTGAGATGTTCAAGAAAGGTGTAGAAGCAAATCAAAGTAAGAAACAAGCATTATAGCTTATCCCATAGTTCTTAGTTCTAAGAATCTCATAGGAGCTTTTAATGGTGAATTAGGGTGTAGCAAGAAGACACATATGGAGGCTTAAACAACATCTATTCATGTGAATATGAAGAATCAATGGTTTCATTGACAAGGATTTGGCCATTTTCAAGCTTATTCACCTATAAACGGAGTTATGAACCTTCGTGATGCAAATAAGAGTGAATCAAGTGTTGAAGAGTCAAAGGCAGTGAATCTCTTACAACTGCATTGAGATGTTCAAGAAAGGTGTATAAGCAAATCAATAGAAAGAAACAAGCATTATAGCTTATCCCATAGTTCTGTTAGTTCTAAGAATCTCATAGGAGTTTCTAATGGTGAATTAGGGGGTTGTAACAAAGGAAGACACATATGGAGGCTTAAACCACATCTATTAATGTGCATCTGCAGAATCAATGGTTTCATTGACAAGGTTTTGGACATTTTCAAGCTTATTCACATATAAACGGAAGTTATGAACCTTCGTGATGCAAATAAGAGTGAATCAAGTGTTGAAGTGTAGTCCAAGGCAATGAACCTCTTACTGCCGCAGCGAGATGTTCAAGAAAGGTGTAGAAGCAAATCAATGTAAGAAACAAGCATTATAGCTTATCCCATAGTTCTGTTAGTTCTAAGAATCTCATAGGAGTTTCTAATGGTAAATAAGGGGCGTTGTAGCAAGAAGACACATATGGAGGCTTAAACAACATCTATTCATGTGAATATGAAGAATCAATGGTTTCATTGACAAGGATTTGGCCATTTTCAAGCTTATTCACCTATAAACGGAGTTATGACTCTTCAAGATAGAAATGAGAGTGAATCGGCAAGTGAAGTGTAGCCCAAGGCAATGAATCCCCTTACAACTGCATTGAGATGTTCAAGAAAGGTGTAGAAGCAAATCAAAGTAAGAAACAAGCATTATAGCTTATCCCATAGTTCTGCTAGTTCTAAGAGTCTCATAGGAGCTTTTAATGGTGAATAAGGGCGTTGTAAAGAAGACACATATGGGGTCTTAAATAACAGCTATTCAGTTTAATATTAAGAATCAAGGGTTTCATTGACCAGGACTTGGCCATTTTGAAGCTTATTCACCTATAAACGGAGTTATGAACCTTCGAGGATGCAAATAAGAGTGAATCAAGTGTGAAGTGTAGCCCAAGGCAATGAATCTCTTACAACTGCATTGAGATGTTCAAGAAAGGTGTAGAAGCAAATCAAAGTAAGAAACAAGCATTATAGCTTATCCCATAGTTCTGTTAGTTCTAAGAATCTCTACAGGAGTTTTTAATGGTGAATAAGGGGTTGTAGCAAGAAGACACATATGGAGGCTTAAACAACATCTATTCATGTGAATATGAAGAATCAATGGTTTCATTGACAAGGATTTGGCCATTTTCAAGCTTATTCACCTATAAACGGAAGTTATGAACCTTCGTGATGCAAATAAGAGTGAATCAAGTGTTGAAGTGTAGCCCAAGGCAATGAACCTCCTACATCTGCGTTGAGATGTGCAAGAAAGGTGTAGAAGCAAATCAAAGTAAGAAACAAGCATTATAGCTTATCCCATAGTTCTTTAGTTCTAAGAATCTCATAGGAGTTTTTAATGGTGAATAAGGGGTTGTAGCAAGAAGACACATATGGAGGCTTAAACAACATCTATTCATGTGAATATGAAGAATCAATGGTTTCATTGACAAGGATTTGGCCATTTTCAAGCTTATTCACCTATAAACGGAGGTATGAACCTTCAGGATGCAAATAAGATAGAATCGAGTGGTCGAAGTGTAGTCCAAGGCAATGAAGCTGTTACAACCGCATTGAGATGTTCAAGAAAGGTGTAGAAGCAAATCAAAGTAAGAAACAAGCATTATAGCTTATCCCATAGTTCTGCAGTTCTAAGAATCTCATAGAGAGTTTTTAATGGTGAATAAGGGGTTAAAGCAAGAAGACACATATGGAGGCTTAAACAACATCTATTCATGTGAATATAAAGAATCATTTAATGGTCTAGTTTGAATCATAGGTTTTAATGGTGTTATTCACCAAGACACATATGGAGGTTAAACAACACCTATTCATGAATAAACAATCAATGTCTGGCAAGATTTAGAGAAAATGAACCAGTGCAAATAAGTAGTCCAAGGCAATGAATCTCTTACAACTGCATTGAGATGTTCAAGAAAGGTAGAAGCAAATCAAAATGTAAGAAACAAGCATTATAGCTTATCCCATAGTTCTGTTAGTTCTAAGAATCTCATAGGAGCTTTTAATGGTGAAATTAGGGTTGTAGCAAAAAAGACACATATGGAGGCTTAAACAACATCTATTCATGTGAATATGAAGAATCAATGGTTTCATTGACAAGGATTTGGCCATTTTCAAGCTTATTCACCTATAAACGGAGTTATGAACCTTCGAGGATGCAAATAAGAGTGAATCAAGTGTTGAAGGTAGTCCAAGGCAATGAATCTCTTTACAACAGCATGGAGAAGTTCAAGAAAGGGGTAGAAGAAAATCAAAGTAAGAAAGAAGCATTATAGCTTATCCCATAGTTCTGTTAGTTCTAAGAATCTTCAGGAGTTTCTAATGGTGAATACGGGGCGCTGTAGCAAGAAGACACATATGGAGGCTTAAACAACATCTATTCATGTGAATATGAAGAATCAATGGTTTCATTGACAAGGATTTGGCCATTTTCAAGCTTATTCACCTATAAACGGAGTTATGAACCTTCGTGATGCAAATAAGAGTGAATCAAGTGTTGAAGGTAGTCCAAGGCAATGAATCTCTTACAACCGCATTGAGATGTTCAAGAAAGGTGTATAAAAATCAAAGTAAGAAACAAGCATTATAGCTTATCCCATAGTTCTGTTAGTTCTAAGAATCTCATAGGAGTTTCTAATGGTGAATAAGGGGTTAGAAAGAAGACACATATGGAGGCTTAAACAACATCTATTCAGTGAATATGAAGAATCAATGGTTTCATTGACAAGGATGTGGCCATTTTCAAGCTTATTCACCTATAAACGGAAGTTATGAACCTTCGAGATGCAAATAAGAGTGAATCAAGTGTTGAAGTGTAGTCCAAGGCAATGAATCTCTTACAACTGCATTGAGATGTTCAAGAAAGTTGTAGAAGAAAATCAATGTAAGAAACAAGCATTATAGCTTATCCCATAGTTCTGTTAGTTCTAAGAATCTCATAGGAGTTTCTATTGGTGAATTAGGGGCAAGGAAAAGAAGACACATATGGAGGCTTAAACAACACCTATTCATGTGAATATGAAGAATCAATGGTTTCATTGACAAGGATTTGGCCATTTTCAAGCTTATTCACCTATAAACGGAGTTATGAACTCTTCAGATGCAAATAAGAGTGAATCAAGTTTGAAGTAGAATCCAAGGCAATGAATCTCTTACAACCGCATTGAGATGTTCAAGAAAGGGATATAAGCAAATCAATGTAAGTAAACAAGCAATTATAGCTTATCCCTATTTTAGTTCTATTAGAATCTCATAGGAGTTTTAATGGTGAATAAGGGGCTAGCAAGAAGACACATATGGAGGCTTAAACAACATCTATTCATGTGAATATGAAGAATCAATGGTTTCATTGACAAGGATTTGGCCATTTTCAAGCTTATTCACCTATAAACGGAAAGTTATGAACCTTCGTGATGCAAATAAGAGTGAATCAAGGTCAAGTGTAGTCCAAGGCAATGAATCTCTTACAACTGCATTGAGATGTTCAAGAAAGGTGTATAAATCAAAGTAAGAAACAAGCATTATAGCTTATCCCATAGTTCTGTTAGTTCTAGGAATCTCATAGGAGTTTTTAATGGTGAATAAGGGGGCTAGCAAGAAGACACATATGGAGGCTTAAACAACATCTATTCATGTGAATATGAAGAATCTATGGTTTCATTGACAAGGATTTGGCCATTTTCAAGCTTATTCACCTATAAACGGAGTTATGAACCTTCGGATGCAAATAAGAGTGAATCAAGTGTTGAAGGTAGTCCAAGGCAATGAATCTCTTACAACCGCATTGAGATGTTCAAGAAAGAAAGTAGGTAAGCAAATCAAAGTAAGAAACAAGCATTATAGCTTATCCCATAGTTCTGTTAGTTCTAAGAATCTTCAGAGAGTTTCTAATGGTGAATTAAGGGGCTGAAGCAAGAAGACACATATGGAGGCTTAAACAACACCTCTATTCATGAATATGAAGAATCAATGGTTTCATTGACAAGGATTTGGCCATTTTCAAGCTTATTCACCTATAAACGGAGTTATGAACCTTCGAGGATGCAAATAAGAGTGAATCGAAGTTTTCAAGAGTAGTCAAGACAATGAATCTCTTACAACTGCTTTGAGATGTTCAAGAAAGGTGTAGAAGCAAATCAAAGTAAGAAACAAGCATTATAGCTTATCCTATAGTTCTGTTTGTTCTTAGCATCTCAATGGTGTTTCTAATGGTTAAAATGGGGAGTTGTAGCAAGAAGACACATATGGAGGCTTAAACAACACCTATTGATGTGAATATGAAGAATCAATGGTTTCATTGACAAGGATTTGGCCATTTTCAAGCTGATTCACCTATAAACGGAGTTATGAACCTTCAGGATGCAAATAAGAGTGAATCAAGTGTTGAAGTGTAGCCAAGGCAATGAATCTCTTACAACCGCATTGAGATGTTCAAGAAAGGTGTGTAGCAAATCAATGTAAGAAACAAGCATTATAGCTTATCCCATAGTTCTGTTAGTTCTAAGGAATCTCATAGGAGCTTTCTAATGGTGAATTAGGGCTGTAGCAAGAAGACACATATGGAGGCTTAAACAACATCTATTCATGTGAATATGAAGAATCACTGGTTTCATTGACAAGGATTTGGCCATTTTCAAGCTTATTCACCTATAAACGGAGTTATGAACCTTCGTGATGCAAATAAGAGTGAATCAAGTTGAAGAGTAGTCCAAGGCAATGAATCTCTTACAACTGCATTGAGATGTTCAAGAAAGGTGTATAAAGCAAATCAATGTAAGAAACAAGCATTATAGCTTATCCCATAGTTCTGTTACTTCTAAGAATCTCATAGGAGTTTTTAATGGTGAATAAGGGCGGTAGCAAAAGAAGACACATATGGAGGCTTAAACAACATCTATTCATGTGAATATGAAGAATCAATGGTTTCATTGACAAGGATTTGGCCATTTTCAAGCTTATTCACCTATAAACGGAAGTTATGAACCTTCGAGATGCAAATAAGAGTGAATCGAAGTGTTGAAGTGTAGTCCAAGGCAATGAATCTCTTACAAGTGCATTGAGATGTTCAAGAAAGGTGTAGAAGCAAATCAAAGTAAGAAACAAGTATTATAGCTTATCTCATAGCTCTGTTAGTTTTTGAATCTCATACGAGATTCTAATGGTGAATAAGGGGCTAGAAAGAAGACACATATGGAGGCTTAAACAACATCTATTCATGTGAATATGAAGAATCAATGGTTTCATTGACAAGGATTTGGCCATTTTCAAGTTTATTCACCTATAAACGGAGTTATGAACCTTCGAGGATGCAAATAAGAGTGAATCGAAGGTTGAAGTGTAGTCAAAGCAATGAATCTCTTACAACTGCATTGAGATGTTCAAGAAAGGTGTAGAAGCAAATCAAAATGTAAGTTAAAACAAGCATTATAGCTTATCCCATAGTTCTGTTAGTTCTAAGAATCTCATAGGAGTTTTTAATGGTGAATTAGGGGTGTAGCAAAGAAGACACATATGGAGGCTTAAACAACATCTATTCATGTGAATATGAAGAATCAATGGTTTCATTGACAAGGATTTGGCCATTTTCAAGCTTATTCACCTATAAACGGAGTTATGAACCTTCGAGGATGCAAATAAGAGTGAATCAAGTGTTGAAGGTAGTCCAAGGCAATGAATCTCTTACAACCGCATTGAGATGTTCAAGAAAGGTGTAGTAAATCAAAGTAAGAAACAAGCATTATAGCTTATCCCATAGTTCTGTTAGTTCTTTCAATCTCTTAGGAGTTTCGAATGGTTAATTTGGGAGCTATAGCAAGAAGACACATATGGAGGCTTAAACAACACCTATTAATGTGAATATGACGAATCAATGGTTTCATTGACAAAGATTTGGCTATTTTCAGTCTGATTCACCTATAAACGGAGTTATGAACCTTTAGGATGCATATAAGAGTGAATCAAAGTGTTGAAGTGTAGTCCAAGGTAATGAATCTCTTACAACTGCATTGAGATGATCAAGAAAGGTATAGAAGCAAATCAAAGTAAGAAACAAGCATTATAGCTTATCCCATAGTTCTGTTAGTTCTAAGAATCTCATAGGAGCTTTTAACGGTGATTTAGGGGGGATGTAGCTAGAAGACACATATGGAGGAGTAAACAACATCTATTCCCGTGAATATGAAGAATCAATGCTTTCATTGCCAAGGCCTTGGCCATTTTCAAGCTTATTCACCTATAAACGGAGTTATGAACCTCCATGATGCAAATCATACTGAATCGAAGTGTCAAGTGTAGCCAAGGCAATGAATCTCTTACAACCGCATTGAGATGTTCAAGAAAGGTGTAAGCAAGTCAAAGTAAGAAACTAGCATTATAGCTTATCTCACAGTTCATATAGTTCTTTGAATCCCATAGGAGTTTCTATTGGTGAATTTGGGCGTTGTAGCAAGAAGACACATATGGAGGCTTAAACAACATCTATTCATGTGAATATGAAGAATCAATGGTTTCATTGACAAGGATTTGGCCATTTTCAAGCTTATTCACCTATAAACGGAGTTATGAACCTTCAGGATGCAAATAAGAGTGAATCGAAGTGTTGAAGAGTAGTCCACGGCAATGAATATCTTACAACTGCATTGAGATGTTCATGAAAGGTGTAGAAGCAAATCAATGTAAGAAACAAGCATTATAGCTTATCCCATAGTTCTGTTAGTTCTAGGAATCTCATAGGAGTTTTTAATGGTGAATTAGGGGGGTTGTAGCAAGAAGACACATATGGAGGCTTAAACAACATCTATTCATGTGAATATGAAGAATCAATGGTTTCATTGACAAGGATTTGGCCATTTTCACTTATTCACTTATAAACGGAGTTATGACCCTTCAAGATAGAAATGAGAGTGAATCGAAGTGTTGAAGTGTAGTCCAAGGCAATGAATCTCTTACAACTGCATTGAGATGTTCAAGAAAGGTGTAGAAGCAAATCAATGTAAGAAACAAGCATTATAGCTTATCCCATAGTTCTGTTAGTTCTAAGAATCTCATAGGAGTTTTTAATGGTGAATAAGGGCGTAGCAAAGGAAGACACATATGGAGGCTTAAACAACATCTATTCATGTGAATATGAAGAATCAATGGTTTCATTGACAAGGATTTGGCCATTTTCAAGCTTATTCACCTATAAACGGAAGTTATGAACCTTCGTGATGCAAATAAGAGTGAATCGAAGTGTTCAAGTGTAGTCCAAGGCAATGAATCTCTTACAACCGCATTGAGATGTTCAAGAAAGGTGTATAAAGCAAATCAAAGTAAGAAACAAGCATTATAGCTTATCCCATAGTTCATAGTTCTAAGAATCTCATAGGAGTTTCTAATGGTGAATAAGGGCGTTGTAGCAAGAAGACACATATGGAGGCTTAAACAACATCTATTCATGTGAATATGAAGAATCAATGGTTTCATTGACAAGGATTTGGCCATTTTCAAGCTTATTCACCTATAAACGGAGTTATGAACCTCGTGATGCAAATAAGAGTGAATCAAGCGTTGAAGTGTAGTCCAAGGCAATGAATCTCTTACAACCGCATTGAGATGTTCAAGAAAGGTGTAGAAGCAAGTCAAAGTAAGAAACAAGCATTATTAGCTTATCCCATAGTTCTCGTTAGTTCTAAGAATCTACAGGAGTTGCTACTGGTGAATAAGGGGCGGAGTAGCAAGAAGACGCGTATGGAGGCTGCAACAACATCGGTTGATGTGAATATGAAGAATCAATGGTTTCATTGACAAGGATTTGGCCATTTTCAAGCTTATTCACCTATAAACGGAGTTATGAACCTTCAGGATGCAAATAAGAGTGAATCGAAGTGTTGAAGTGTAGTCCAAGGCAATGAATCTCTTACAACTGCATTGAGATGTTTAACAAAGGTGTAGAAGCAAATCAATGTAAGAAACAAGCATTATAGCTTATCCCATAGTTCTGTTAGTTCTAAGAATCTGATAGGAGTTTCTAATGGTGAATAAGGGCGCAGAAAGCAAGAAGACACATATGGAGGCTTAAACAACACCTATTGATGTGAATATGAAGAATCAATGGTTTCATTGACAAGGATTTGGCCATTTTCAAGCTGATTCACCTATAAACGGAATTATGAACCTTCAAGATACAAATAAGAGTGAATAGAAGTGTTGAAGTGGAGTCAAAGGCAATGAATCTCTTACAACTGCATTGAGATGTTCAAGAAAGGTGTAGAAGCAAATCAATGTAAGAAACAAGCATTATAGCTTATCCCATAGTTCTGTTAGTTCTAAGAATCTCATAGGAGTTTTTAATGGTGAATTAGGGGGGTTGTAGCAAGAAGACACATATGGAGGTTTAAACAACACCTATTGATGTGAATATAAACAATCAATGGTTTCATTGACATGGATTTGGCCATTTTCAAGTTTATTCACCTATAAACGGAGTTATGAACCTTCGTGATGCAAATAAGAGTGAATCAAGGTTGAAGGTAGTCCAAGGCAATGAATCTCTTACAACTGCATTGAGATGTTCAAGAAAGGTGTAGAAGCAAATCAAAGTAAGAAACAATCATTATAGCTTATCCCATAGTTCTGTTAGTTCTAAGAATCTCATAGGAGTTTTTAATGGTGAATTTGGGAGTTGTAGAAAGAAGACTCATATGGAGGCTGAAACAACACCTATTGATGTGAATATGAAGAATCAATGGTTTCATTGACAAGGATTTGGCCATTTTCAAGCTGATTCACCTATAAACGGAGTTATGAACCTTCGAGATGCAAATAAGAGTGAATCAAAGTTTGAAGTGTAGTCCAAGGCAATGAATCTCTTACAACCGCATTGAGATGTTCAAGAAAGGGTAGAAGCAAATCAAAGTAAGAAACAAGCATTATAGCTTATCCCATAGTTCTGTTAGTTCTAAGAATCTCATACGGAGTTTTTAATGGTGAATTAGGGCTAGCAAAGAAGACACATATGGAGGCTTAAACAACATCTATTCATGTGAATATGAAGAATCAATGGTTTCATTGACAAGGATTTGGCCAGTTTCAAGCTTATTCAACTATAAACGGAGGTATGAGCCTGCGCGATGCAGATAAGAGTGAATCCAAGTGTTGGAGTGTAGTCCAAGGCCATGAATCTCTTACAACTGCATTGCGATGTTCAAGAAAGGTATCTCAGCTAATCAAAGTAAGAAACAAGCATTATAGCTTATCCCATCGTTTTGTTAGTTCTAGGAATCTCATAGGAGCTTCTAATGGTGAATTAGGGGGTTGTAGCAAGAAGACACATATGGCGCTTTAAACAACACCTATTGACGTGAATATAAACAATCAATGGTTTCATGGACAAGGATTTGGCCATTTTCAAGCTTATTCACCTATAAACGGAGTTATGAACCTTCAGGATGCCAATAAGAGGGAATCAAGTGTTGAAGTGTAGTCCAAGGCAATGAATCTCTTACAACCGCATTGAGATGTTCAAGAAAAGGTATAAAATCAAAGTAAGAAAAAAGTAATATAGCTTATCCCACAGTTCTGTTAGTTATTAGAATCTCATAGGAGTTTCTAATGGTGAATTTGGGAGTTGTAGCAAGAAGACACATATGGAGGCTTAAACAACATCTATTCATGTGAATATGAAGAATCAATGGTTTCATTGACAAGGATTTGGCCATTTTCAAGCTTATTCACCTATAAACGGAGTTATGAACCTTCAGGATGCAAATAAGAGTGAATCGAAGTGTTGAAGTGTAGTCCACGGCAATGAATCCTTTACCACCGCATTGAGCTGTTCCAGCCCGGTGTAGAAGCAAATCAAAGTAAGAAACAAGCATTATAGCTTATCCCATAGTTCTGTTAGTCCTAAGAATCTCATAGGAGTTTTGAATGGTGAATTAGGGGGGTTGTAGCAAGAAGACACATATGGAGGTTTAAACAACATCTATTCATGTGAATATGAAGAATCAATGGTTTCATTGACAAGGATTTAGCCATTTTCAAGCTTATTCACCTATAAACGGAGTTATGAACCTTCAAGATGCAAATAAGAGTGAATCAAGTGTTGAAGAGTAGCCCAAGGCAATGAATCTCTTACAATTGCATTGAGATGTTCAAGAAAGGTGTAGAAGCAAATCAATGAAAGAAACAAGCATTATAGCTTATCCCATAGTTCTGTTAGTTCTAAGAATCTCATAGGCGTTTTCTAATGGTGAATAAGGGCGGTAGCAAGAAGACACATATGGAGGCTTAAACAACATCTATTCATGTGAATATGAAGAATCAATGGTTTCATTGACAAGGATTTGGCCATTTTCAAGCTTATTCACCTATAAACGGAAATATGAACCGACCTGGTGCAAAGAAGAGTGAATCGAAGTGTTGAAGTGTAGTCCAAGGCAATGAATCTCTTACAACTGCATTGAGATGTTCAAGAAAGGTGTAGAAGCAAATCAAAGTAAGAAACAAGCATTATAGCTTATCCCATAGTTCTGTTAGTTCTAAGAATCTCATAGGAGTTTCTAATGGTGAATAAGGGGCGTTGTAGCAAGAAGACACATATGGAGGCTTAAACAACATCTATTCATGTGAATATGAAGAATCAATGGTTTCATTGACAAGGATTTGGCCATTTTCAAGCTTATTCACCTATAAACGGAGTTATGAACCTCTCGTGATGCAAATAAGAGTGAATCGAAGTGTTGAAGTGTAGTCCAAGGCAATGAATCTCTTACAACTGCATTGAGATGTTCAAGAAAGGTGTAGAAGCAAATCAAAGTAAGAAACAAGCATTATAGCTTATCCCATAGTTCTGTTAGTTCTAAGAATCTCATAGGAGTTTCTAATGGTGAATAATTGTCTGGGTAGCAAGAAGACACATATGGAGTCTTAAACAACAGCGATTCATGTGAATATTAATAATCAATGGTTTCATTGACAAGGATTTGGCCGTTTTCAAGCTTATTCACCTATAAACGGAGTTATGAACCTTCGTGATGCAAATAAGAGTGAATCAAGTGTTGAAGTGTAACCAAGGCAATGAATCTCTTTACAACCGCATTGAGATGTTCAAGAAAGGTGTAGAAGCAAATCAATGTAAGAAACAAGCATTATAGCTTATCCCATAGTTCTGTTAGTTCTAAGAATCTCAGGAGTTTCTAATGGTGAATAAGGGCGTTGTAGCAAGAAGACACATATGGAGGCTTAAACAACATCTATTCATGTGAATATGAAGAATCAATGGTTTCATTGACAAGGATTTGGCCATTTTCAAGCTTATTCACCTATAAACGGAAGTTATGAACCTTCGTGATGCAAATAAGAGTGAATCGAAGGTTGAAGTGAAGTCAAAGGCAATGAATCTCTTACAACCGCATTGAGATGTTCAAGAAAGGTGTAGAAGCAAATCAAAGTAAGAAACAAGCATTATAGCTTATCCCATAGTTCTGATAGTTCTAAGGAATCTCATAGGAGTTTCTAATGGTGAATTAGGGGTAGAAAAGAAGACACATATGGAGGTTTAAACAACATCTATTCATGTGAATATGAAGAATCAATGGTTTCATTGACAAGGATTTGGCCATTTTCAAGCTTATTCACCTATAAACGGAAGTTATGAACCTTCGTGATGCAAATAAGAGTGAATCAAGTGTTGAAGTGTAGTCCAAGGCAATGAATCTCTTACAACTGCATTGAGATGTTCAAGAAAGGTGTAGAAGCAAATCAAAGTAAGAAACAAGCATTATAGCTTATCCCATAGTTCTGTTAGTTCTAAGAATCTCATAGGAGTTTTAATGGTGAATTAGGGGTAGCAGTGCAGAAGACACATATGGAGGCTTAAACAACATATATTCATGTGAATATGAAGAATCAATGGTTTCATTGACAAGGATTTGGCCATTTTCAAGCTTATTCACCTATAAACGGAGTTATGAACCTTCGGGATGCAAATAAGAGTGAATCCAAGTGTTGAAGTGTAGACCAAGGCAGTGCATCTCTTCCCACCGCATTGAAATGTTAAAGAAAGGCATGGCAGCAAATCAAAGTACGAAACAAGCATCATAGCTTATCCCATAGTTCTGTTAGTTCTAGGAATCTCATAGGCGTTTTCAATGGTGACTATGGGGAGTTGTAGAAAGCAGACACATATGGAGGTTTAAACAACACCTATTCATGTGAATATGAAGAATCAATGGTTTCATTGACAAGGATTTGGCCATGTTAAAGCTTATTCACCTATAAACGGAAGTTATGAACCTTCGAGATGCAAATAAGAGTGAATCAATGTGTGGAAGTGTAGTCCACGGCTATGACTCTCTTACAACTGCCTTGAGATGTTCAAGAAAGGTGTAGAAGCAAATCAATGTAAGAAACAAGCATTATAGCTTATCCCATAGTTCTTAGTTCTAAGAATCTCATAGGAGTTTTTAATGGTGAATAAGGGGGTTGTACCAAGAAGACACATATGGAGGCTTAAACAACACCTATTCATGTGAATATGAAGAATCAATGGTTTCATTGACAAGGATTTGGCCATTTTCAAGCTTATTCACCTATAAACGGAGTTATGAACCTTCGGGATGCAAATAAGAGTGAATCGAAGTGTGAAGTGTAGTCCAAGGCAATGAATCTC
Organism: Cardamine occulta; assembly: GCA_028015245.1. NCBI lineage: Eukaryota > Viridiplantae > Streptophyta > Magnoliopsida > Brassicales > Brassicaceae > Cardamine > Cardamine occulta. The sequence continues at coordinate 590,531 of CM051389.1, read as the reverse complement.
TTACAACTGCATTGAGATGTTCAAGAAAGGTGTGTAAGCAAATCAAAGTAAGAAACAAGCATTATAGCTTATCCCATAGTTCTGTTAGTTCTAAGAATCTCATAGGAGTTTTTAATGGTGAATTAGGGGGGTTGTAGCAAGAAGACACATATGGAGGCTTAAACAAGACCTATTCATGTGAATATGAAGAATCAATGGTTTCATTGACAAGGATTTGGACAGTTTTGAGCTTATTCACCTATAAACGGAAGTATGAACCTTCGTGATGCAAATAAGAGTGAATCGAAGTGTTGAAGTGTAGTCCAAGGCAATGAATCTCTTACAACTGCATTGAGATGTTCAAGAAAGGTGTAGAAGCAAATCAATGTAAGAAACAAGCATTATAGCTTATCCCATAGTTCTGTTAGTTCTAGGAATCTCATAGGAGTTTTTAATGGTGAATTAGGGGGGTTGTAGCAAGAAGACACATATGGAGGCGGAAACCACCTCTATTCAGGTGAATATGAAGAAGCAATGGTTTCAGTGACAAGGTTTTCGCCATTTTCAAGCTTATTCACCTATAAACGGAAGTTATGAACCTTCGTGATGCAAATAAGAGTGAATCAAGTGTTGAAGTGTAGTCAAAGGCAATGAATCTCTTACAACCGCATTGAGATGTTCAAGAAAGGTGTAGAAAGCAAATCAAAGTAAGAAACAAGCATTATAGCTTATCCCATAGTTCGTTCTATGAATCTCATAGGAGTTTTTAATGGTGAATAAGGGGCGTTGTAGCAGGAAGACACATATGGAGGCTTAAACAACATCTATTCATGTGAATATGAAGAATCAATGGTTTCATTGACAAGGATTTGGCCATTTTTAAGCTGATTTACCTAAAAACAGAGTTATGAACCTTCGTGATGCAAATAAGAGTGAATCAAGTGTTGAAGTGTAGTCCAAGGCAATGAATCTCTTACAACTGCATTGAGATGTTCAAGAAAGGTGTGTATAAGCAAATCAATGTAAGAAACAAGCATTATAGCTTATCCCATAGTTCTGTTAGTTCTAGGAATCTCATAGGAGTTTTAATGGTGAATAAGGGCGTCAGCAAGGAAGACACATATGGAGGCTTACACAACATCTATTCATGTGAATATGAAGAACCAATGGTTTCATTGACAAGGATTTGGACATTTTCAAGCTTATTCACCTATAAACGGAGTTATGAACCTTCGTGATGCAAATAAGAGTGAATCAAGTGTCGAAGTGTAGTCCAAGGCAATGAATCTCTTACAACCTGCATTGAGATGTTCAAGAAAGGTGTAGAAGCAAATCAAAGTAAGAAACAAGCATTATAGCTTATCCCATAGTTATGTTAGTTCTAGGAATCTCATAGGAGCTTTTAATGGTGAATCAGGGGGTTGTAGCAAGAAGACACATATGGAGGCTTAAACAACATCTATTCATGTGAATATGAAGAATCAATGGTTTCATTGACAAGGATTTGGCCATTTTCAAGCTTATTCACCTATAAACGGAAGTTATGAACCTTCGGGATGCAAATAAGAGTGAATCAGGTGTTGAAGTGTAGTCCAAGGCAATGAATCTCTTACAACTGCTTGAGATGTTCAAGAAAGGTGTAGAAGCAAATCAATGTAAGAAACAAGCATTATAGCTTATCCCATAGTTCTGTTAGTTCTAAGAATCTCAGGAGTTTCTAATTGTGAAAATGGGAAGTTGTAGCAAGAAGACACATATAGAGGCTTAAACAACATCTATTCATGTGAATATGAAGAATCAATGGTTTCATTGACAAGGATTTGGCCATTTTCAAGCTTATTCACCTATAAACGGAGTTATGAACCTTCGAGGATGCAAATAAGAGTGAATCGAAGGTTGAAGTGTAGCCAAAGGCAATGAATCTCTTACAACTGCATTGAGATGTTCAAGAAAGGTGTATAAATCAATGTAAGAAACAAGCATTATAGCTTATCCCATAGTTCTGATAGTTCTAGGAATCTCATAGGAGTTTTTAATGGTGAATTAGGGGGTAGCTAAAGCAAGACACATATGGTGGCCTAAACACCTCCGATTCATGTGAATATGAAGAATCAATGGTTTCATTGACAAGGATTTGGCCATTTTCAAGCTGATTCACCTATAAACGGAGTTATGAACCTTCAAGATGCAAATAAGAGTGAATCGAAGTGTTGAAGTGTAGTCCAAGGCAATGAATCTCTTACAACTGCATTGAGATGTTCAAGAAAGGTGTAGAAGCAAATCAAAGTAAGAAACAAGCATTATAGCTTATCCCATAGTTCTGTTAGTTCTAGGAATCTCATAGGAGCTTTTAATGGTGAATTAGGGGGGTTGTAGCAAGAAGACACATATGGAGGGTTAAACAACATCTATTCATGTGAATATGAAGAATCAATGGTTTCATTGACAAGGCTTTAGCCATTTTCAAGCTTATTCATCTATAAACGGAGTTATGAACCTTCAAGATGAAAAAAAGAGTGAATCGAAGTGTTGAAGTGTAGTCCAAGGCAATGAATCTCTTACAACTGCATTGAGATGTTCAAGAAAGGTGTAGAAGCAAATCAAAGTAAGAAACAAGCATTATAGCTTATCCCATAGTTCTGTTAGTTCTATGAATCTCATAGGAGTTTTTCATGGTGAATTAGGGGTGTAGCAAGAAGACACATATGGAGGCTTAAACAACATCTATCATGTGAATATGAAGAATCAATGGTTTCATTGACAAGGATTTGGCCATTTTCAAGCTTATTCACCTATAAACGGAGTTATGAACCTTCGAGATGCAAATAAGAGTGAATCAAGTGTTGAAGAGTAGTCCAAGGCTGTGAATCTCTTACAACTGCATTGAGATGTTGAAGAAACGACGATAAGCAAATCAAAGTAAGAACCAAGCATTATAGCTTATCCCATAGCCTTGTTAGTTCTAGGAATCTCATAGGAGTTTTTAATGGTGAATTAGGGGGGTTGTAGCAAGAAGACACATATGGAGGCTTAAACAACATCTATTCATGTGAATATGAAGAATCAATGGTTTCATTGACAAGGATTTGGCCATTTTCAAGCTTATTCACCTATAAACGGAGTTATGAACCTTCAGGATGCAAATAAGAGTGAATCGAAGTGTTGAAGTGTAGTCCACGGCAATGAATCTCTTACAACTGCATTGAGATGTTCAAGAAAGGTGTAGAAGCAAATCAATGTAAGAAACAAGCATTATAGCTTATCCCATAGTTCTGTTAGTTCTAGGAATCTCATAGGAGTTTTTAATGGTGAATTAGGGGGGTTGTAGTAAGAAGACACATATGGAGGTTTAAACAACACCTATTGATGTGAATATGAAGAATCAATGGTTTCATTGACAAGGATTTGGCCATTTTCAAGCTGATTCACCTATAAACGGAATTATGAACCTTCAAGATGCAAATAAGAGTGAATCAAGTGTCGAAGAGTAGCTCAAAGGCAATGAATCTCTTACAACCTTTGAGATGTTCAAGAAAGGAGAAGAAGAAAATCAATGAAAGAAACAAGCATTATAGCTTATCCCATAGGTCTGTTAGTTCTAGGAATCTCATAGGAGTTTTATAATGGTGAATAAGGGCGTTGTAAAAAAAGACACATATGGAGGCTTAAACAACATCTATTCATGTGAATATGAAGAATCAATGGTTTCATTGACAAGGATTTGGCCATATTCAAGCTTATACACCTATAAACGGAGTTATGAACCTTCGTGATGCAAATAAGAGTGAATCGAGTGTTGAAGTGTAGTCAAAGGCAATGAATCTCTTACAACTGCTTTGAGATGTTCAAGAAAGGTGTATAAATCAATGTAGGAAACAAGGATTATAGGTTATCCCATAGCTATGTTTGTTCTTAGAATCTCATAGGAGTTTCTAATGGTGAATAAGGGGCGTTGTAGCAAGAAGACACATATGGAGGCTTAAACAACATCTATTCATGTGAATATGAAGAATCAATGGTTTCATTGACAAGGATTTGGCCATTTTCAAGCTTATTCACCTATAAACGGAGTTATGAACCTTCGGGATGCAAATAAGAGTGAATCCAAGTGTTGAAGTGTAGTCCAAGGCAATGAATCTCTTACAACTGCATTGAGATGTTCAAGAAAGGTGTAGAAGCAAATCAAAGTAAGAAACAAGCATTATAGCTTATCCCATAGTTCTGTTAGTTCTAGGAATCTCATAGGAGTTTTTAATGGTGAATAAGGGGGTTGTGGCAAGAGGACACAGATGGGGGCTTAAACAACATCTATTCATGTGAATAGGAAGAATCAATGGTTTCATTGACCAGGCTTTGGCCATTTTCAAGCTTATTCCCCTATAAACGGAGTTATGAACCTTCGAGGATGCAAATAAGAGTGAATCAAGTGTGAAGTGTAGTCCAAGGCAATGAATCTCTTACAACCGCATTGAGATGTTCAAGAAAGGTGTATAAATCAATGTAAGAAACAAGCCTTATAGCTTATCCCATAGTTCTGTTACTTCTAAGAATCTTACAGGAGTTTCTAATGGTGAATAAGGGGGGCTAGTAGCAAGAAGACACATATGGAGGCTTAAACAACATCTGTTCATGTGAATATGAAGAATCAATGGTTTCATTGACAAGGATTTGGCCATTTTCAAGCTTATTCACCTATAAACGGAGTTATGAACCTTCGTGATGCAAATAAGAGTGAATCAAGTGTTGAAGTGTAGTCCAAGGCAATGAATCTCTTACAACCGCATTGAGATGTTCAAGAAAGGTGTAAGCAAATCAAAGTGAAAAAAAAGCATTATAGCTTATCCCATAGTTCTGTTAGTGCTACGAATCTCATAGGAGTTTCAAATGGTGAATAAGGAGCGTTGAAGCAAGAAGACACATAAGGAGGCTTAAACAACAACTATTCATGTGACTAGGAAGAATCAATGGTTTCATTGACCAGGATTGGGCGATTTTCAAGCTTAGTCACCTATAAACGGAGTTATGAACCTTCGATGCAAATAAGAGTGAATCGAAGTGTTGAAGTGTAGTCCAAGGCAATGAATCTTTTACAACTGCATTGAGATGTTCAAGAAAGGTGTAGAAGCAAATCAATGTAAGAAACAAGCATTATAGCTTATCCCATAGTTCTGTTAGTTCTAAGAATCTCATAGGAGTTTCTAATGGTGAATAAGGGGCGTCGTAGCAAGAAGACACATATGGAGGCTTAAACAACATCTATTCATGTGAATATGAAGAATCAATGGTTTCATTGACAAGGATTTGGCCATTTTTAAGCTTATTCACTTATAAACGGAGTTATAAACTTTCACGATGCAAATAAGAGTGAATCGGAGTGCTGAGGTGTAGACCAACGCAATGAACCTTTTACACTTGCATTGAGATGTTCAAGAAAGGTGTAGAAGCAAATCAATGTAAGAAACAAGCATTATAGCTTATCCCATAGTTCTGTTAGTCCTAAGAATCTCAGGAGCTTTTAATGGTGAATTAGGGGTAGAAAAGAAGACACATATGGAGGCTTAACCAACATCTATTCATGTGAATATGAAGAATCAATGGTTTCATTGACAAGGATTTGGCCATTTTCAAGCTTATTCAGCTATAAACGGAGTTATGAACCTTCGTGATGCAAATAAGAGTGAATCAGGTGTCAAGGTAAGTGTCCAAGGCAATGAATCTCTTACGACTGCCTAGAGATGGTCAAGAAAGGTCGATAAGCAAATCAGAGTAAGAAACAAGCATTATAGCTTATCCTATGGTTCTGTGAGTGCTAGGAATGTCATAGGAGTTTTAATGGTGAATTAGGGGGTTGTAGAAAGAAGACACATATGGAGGTTTAAACAACATCTATTCATGAATATGAAGAATCAATGGTTTCATTGACAAGGATTTGGCCATTTTCAAGCTTATTCACCTATAAACGGAGTTATGAACCTTCGTGATGCAAATAAGAGTGAATCAAAGTGTGAAGTGTAGTCCAAGGCAATGAATCTCTTACAACTGCATTGAGATGTTCAAGAAAGGTGTAGAAGCAAATCAAAGTAAGAAACAAGCATTATAGCTTATCCCATAGTTCTGTTAGTTCTAAGGAATCTCATAGGAGCTTTTAATGGTGAATTAGGGGTTGTAGCAAGAAGACACATATGGAGGCTTAAACAACATCTATTCATGTGAATATGAAGAATCAATGGTTTCATTGACAAGGATTTGGCCATTTTCAAGCTTATTCACCTATAAACGGAGTTATGAACCTTCGCGATGCAAATAAGAGTGAATCAAGTGTTGAAGGTAGTCCAAGGCAATGAATCTCTTACAACCGCATTGAGATGTTCAAGAAAGGTGTAAAAGCAAATCAAATGTAAGAAACAAGCATTATAGCTTATCCCACTGTTCTGTTAGTTCTTTGAATCTCAAAGGAGTTTCTATTGGTGAATTTGGGAGTTGTAGCAAGAAGACACATATGGAGGCTTAAACAACATCTATTCATGTGAATATGAAAAATCAATGGTTTCATTGACAAGGATTTGGCCATTTTCAAGCTTATTCACCTATAAACGGAAGTTATGAACCTTCGAGATGCAAATAAGAGTGAATCAAGTGTGAAGTGTAGTCCAAGGCAATGAATCTCTTACAACCGCATTGAGATGTTCAAGAAAGGTGTAGAAGCAAATCAAAGTAAGAAACAAGCATTATAGCTTATCCCATAGTTCTGTTAGTTCTAGGAATCTCATAGGAGCTTTTAATGGTGAATTAGGGGGTGTCAGCAAGAAGACACATATGGAGGCTTAAACAACACCTATTCATGTGAATATGAAGAATCAATGGTTTCATTGACAAGGATTTGGCCATTTTCAAGCTTATTCACCTATAAACGGAAGTTATGAACCTTCGAGGATGCAAATAAGAGTGAATCAAGTGTTGAAGTGTAGCCCAAGGCAATGAATCTCTTAAAACTGCATTGAGATGTTCAGGAAAGGTGTAGAAGAAAATCAATGAAAGAAACAAGCCTTATAGCGTATCCCATAGTTAAGTTAGTTCTAAGAGTCTCATAAGAGTTTATAATGGTGAGTAAGGGCTTGTAGCAAAAGAAGACACATATGGAGGCTTAAACAACCCCTATTCATGTGAATATCAAGAATCACTGGTTTCATTGACAAGGATTTGGCCATTTTCAAGCTGATTCACCTATAAACGGAAGTTATGAACCTTCGGGATGCAAATAAGAGTGAATCGAAAGTTGAAGGTAGTCAAAGGCAATGAATCTCTTACAACTGCATTGAGATGTTCAAGAAAGGTCTAGAAGCAAATCAATGTAAGAAACAAGCATTATAGCTTATCCCATAGTTCTGTTAGTTCTAGGAATCTCATAGGAGTTTCTAATGGGGAATAAGGGCGCAGCAAGAAGACACATATGGAGGCTTAAACAACATCTATTCATGTGAATATGAAGAATCAATGGGTTCATTAACAAGGATTTGGCCGTTTTCATGCTTATTCACCTATAAGCGGAGTCCTGAACCATCAGGATACAAATAAGGTGAATCGAAGTGTTGAAGTGTAGCCCAAGGCAATGAATCTCTTACAACCCATTGAGATGTTCAAGAAAGGTGTATAAAATCAAAGTAAGAAACAAGCATTATAGCTCATCCCATAGTTCTGTTAGTTCTAAGGAATCTCATAGGAGTTTTAATGGTGAATAAGGGGGCTAGCAAGAAGACACATATGGAGGCTTAAACAACATCTATTCATGTGAATATGAAGAATCAATGGTTTCATTGACAAGGATTTGGCCATTTTCAAGCTTATTCACCTATAAACGGAGTTATGAACCTTCAGGATGCAAATAAGAGTGAATCAAGTGTTGAAGGTAGTCCAAGGCAATGAATCTCTTACAACTGCATTGAGATGTTCAAGAAAGGGTAGAAGCAAATCAATGTAAGAAACAAGCATTATAGCTTATCCCATAGTTCATAGTTCTAAGAATCTCATAGAGTTTTTCTAATGGTGAATAAGGGGGGGTAGAAAGAAGACACATATGGAGGCTTTAAACAACATCTATTCATGTGAATATGAAGAATCAATGGTTTCATTGACAAGGATTTAGCCATTTTCAAGCTTATTCACCTATAAACGGAGTGATGAACCTTCTTGATGCAAATAAGAGTGAATCGAAGTGTTGAAGTGTATTCCAAGGCAATGAATCTCGTACAACCGCATTGAGATGTTCAAGAAAGGTATTTAAGCAAATCAAAGTAAGAAATAAGCATTATAGCTTATCCCATAGTTCCTAGTTCTAAGAATGTCATAGGAGTTTCTATTGGTGAATTTGGGAGTTGTAGCAAGAAGACACATATGGAGGCTTAAACAACATCTATTCATGTGAATATGAAGAATCAATGGTTTCATTGACAAGGATTTGGCCATTTTCAAGCTTATTCACCTATAAACGGAGTTATGAACCTTCAGGATGCAAATAAGAGTGAATCGAAGTGTTGAAGTGTAGTCCACGGCAATGAATATCTTACAACTGCATTGAGATGTTCAAGAAAGGTGTAGAAGCAAATCAATGTAAGAAACAAGCATTATAGCTTAGCCCATAGTTCTGTTAGTTCTAGGAATCTCATAGGAGTTTTTAATGGTGAATTAGGGGGGTTGTAGTAAGAAGACACATATGGAGGTTTAAACAACATCTATTCATGTGAATATGAAGAATCAATGGTTTCATTGACAAGGATTTGGCCATTTTCAAGCTTATTCACCTATAAACGGAGTTATGAACCTTCAGGATGCAAATAAGAGTGAATCAAGTGTTGAAGTGTAGTCCAAGGCAATGAATCTCTTACAACTGCATTGAGATGTGCAAGGAAGGGTAGAAACAAATCAAAGTAATAAACAAGCATTATAGCTTACCCCATAGTTCTGATAGTTCTAGAAATCTCATAGGAGTTTTTAATGGTGAATTAGGGGGTAGCAAGAAGACAGAGATGGAGGCTTAAACAACATCTATTCATGTGAATATGAAGAATCAATGGTTTCATTGACAAGGATTTGGACATTTTCAAGCTTATTCACCTATAAACGGAGTTATGAACCTTCAGGATGCAAATAAGAGTGAATCGAAGTGTCAAGTGTAGCCTCCAAGGCAATGAATCTCTTACAACCGCATTGAGATGTTCAAGAAAGGTGTAGAAGCAAATCAAAGTAAGAAACAAGCATTATAGCTTATCCCATAGTTCTGTTAGTTCTAAGAATCTCATAGGAGCTTTTAATGGTGAATATAGGGGGTTGTAGCAAGAAGACACATATGGAGGCTTAAACAACAACATCTATTCATGTGAATATGAAGAATCAATGGTTTCATTGACAAGGATTTGGACATTTTCAAGCTTATTCACCTATAAACGGAGTTATGAACCTTCGAGATGCAAATAAGAGTGAATCGAAGTGTTGAAGTGTAGCCAAGGCAATGAATCTCTTACAACCGCATTGAGATGTTCAAGAAAGGTAGAAGCAAATCAAATAAGTAAGAAACAAGCATTATAGCTTATCCCATAGTTCTGTTAGTTCTAAGGAATCTCATAGGAGTTTTTAATGGTGAATAAGGGGTGTAGCAAGAAGACACATATGGAGGCTTAAACAACATCTATTCATGTGAATATGAAAAGTCAATGGTTTTATTGACAAGGATTTGGGCATTTTCAAGCTGATTCACCTATAAACGGAGTTATGAACCTTCAGGGTGCAAATAAGAGTGAATCGAAGTGATGAAGAGTAGTGAAAGGCGGTGAATCTCTTATAACTGCTTTGAGATGTTCAAGAAAGGTGTAGAAGCAAATCAATGTAAGAAACAAGCATTATAGCTTATCCCATAGTTCTGTTACTTCTAAGAATCTCATAGGAGTTTCTAATGGTAAATAAGGGGCGTTGTAGCAAGAAGACACATATGGAGGCTTAATAAACATCTAATCATGTGAATATGAAGAATCAATGGTTTCATTGACAAGGATTTGGCCATTTTCAAGCTTATTCACCTATAAACGGAGTTATGAACCTTCAGGATGCAAATAAGAGTGAATCGAAGTGTTGAAGTGTAGTCCAAGGCAATGAATCTCTTACAACTGCATTGAGATGTTCAAGAAAGGTGTAGAAGCAAATCAATGTAAGAAACAAGCATTATAGCTTATCCCATAGTTCTGTTAGTTCTAAGAATCTGATAGGAGTTTCTAATGGTGAATTAAGGATTCGTAGCAAGAAGACACATATGGAGGCTTAAACAACATCTATTCATGTGAATATGAAGAATCAATGGTTTCATTGACAAGGATTTGGCCATTTTTAAGCTTATTCACCTATATACGGAGTTATGAACCTTCGTGATGCAAATAAGAGTGAATCAAGCGTTGAAGTGTAGTCCAAGGCAATGAATCTCTTACAACTGCATTGAGATGTTCAAGAAAGGTGTATAAGCAAATCAAAGTAAGAAACAAGCATTATAGCTTATCCCATAGTTCTGTTAGTTTTAAGAATCTCATAAGAGTTTCTAATGGGGAATAAGGGGTGTGGGAGCAATAAGACACATGGGGACGCTTAAACAACACCTATTCATGTGAATATGAAGAATCAATGGTTTCATTGACAAGGATTTGGCCATTTTCAAGCTTAATTCACCTATAAACGGAGTTATGAACCTTTCAGATGCAAATAAGAGTGAATCAAGTGTTGAAGTGTAGTCCAAGGCAATGTATCTCTTACAACCGCATTGAGATGTTCAAGAAAGGTGTAGAAGCAAATCAATGTAAGAAACAAGCATTATAGCTTATCCCATAGTTCTGTTAGTTCTAAGAATCTCATAGGAGTTTCTAATGGTGAATAAGGGCGTTTAGCAAGAAGACACATTTGGAGTCTTAAACAACACCTATTCATGTGAATATGAAGAATCAATGGTTTCATTGACAAGGATTTGGCCATTTTCAAGCTTATTCACCTATAAACGGAGTTATGAACCTTCAGGATGCAAATAAGAGTGAATCAAGTGTTGAAGGTAGTAAAGGCAATGAATCTCTTACAACTGCATTGAGATGTTCAAGAAAGGTGTAGAAGCAAATCAAAGTAAGAAACAATCATTATAGCTTATCCCATAGTTCTGTTAGTTCTAAGAATCTCATAGGAGTTTTTAATGGTGAATTAGGGGTGTTGTAGCAAGAAGACACATATGGAGGTTTAAACAACATCTATTCATGTGAATATGAAGAATCAATTGTTGCATTGACAAGGATTTAGACATTTTTAAGCTTAATAACCTATAAACGGAGTTATGAACCTTCAGGATGCAAATAAGAGTGAATCAAGCAAGGAAGTAGTCCAAGGCAATGAATCTCTTTACAACCGCATTGAGATGTTCAAGAAAGGTGTAGAAGCAAATCAAAGTAAGAAACAAGCATTATAGCTTATCCCATAGTCCTGTTAATTTTAGGATTCTCATAGGAGTTTTTAATGGTGAATTAGGGGTCTAGCAAGAAGACACATATGGAGGCTTAAACAACACCTATTCATGTGAATATGAAGAATCAATGGTTTCATTGACAAGGATTTGGCCATTTTCAAGCTTATTCACCTATAAACGGAGTTATGAACCTTCGTGATGCAAATAAGAGTGAATCAAGTGTTGAAGTGTAGTCCAAGGCACTGAATCTCTTACAACTCGCATTGAGATGTTCAAGAAAGGTGTAGAAGCAGATCAATGTAATAACCAAGCATTATAGCTTATCCCTATTCTGTTAGTTCTAAGGAATCTCATAGGAGTTTCTATTGGTGAATTTGGGAGTTGTAGCAAGAAGACACATATGGAGGCTTAAACAACATCTATTCATGTGAATATGAAGAATCAATGGTTTCATTGACAAGGATTTGGCCATTTTCAAGCTTATTCACCTATAAACGGAGTTATGAACCTTCAGGATGCAAATAAGAGTGAATCGACGTGTTGAAGTGTAGTATACGGCCATGAATCTCTTACCACCGCATTGAGATGTTCAAGAAAGGTACAACCGCAAATCAATGTAAGAAACAAGCATTATAGCTTATCCCATAGTTCTGTTAGTTCTAAGAATCTGATAGGAGTTTCTAATGGTGAATAAGGGGCGTTGTAGCAAGAAGACACATATGGAGGCTTAAACAACATCTATTCATGTGAATATGAAGAATCAATGGTTTCATTGACAAGGATTTAGCCATTTTCAAGCTTATTCACCTATAAACGGAGTTATGAACCTTCAGGATGCAAATAAGAGTGAATCGAAGTGTTGAAGTGTAGTCCAAGGCAATGAATCTCTTACAACTGCATTGAGATGTTCAAGAAAGGTGTAGAAGCAAATCAATGTAAGAAACAAGCATTATAGCTTATCCCATAGTTCTGTTAGTTCTAAGAATCTGATAGGAGCTTTTTGTGGTGAATAAGGGGCGTAGCAAAGAAGACACATATGGAGGCTTAAACAACATCTATTCATGTGAATATGAAGAATCAATGGTTTCATTGACAAGGATTTGGCCATTTTCAAGCTTATTCACCTATAAACGGAGTTATGAACCTTCGAGATGCAAATAAGAGTGAATCAAGTGCGAAGTGTAGTCCTAGGCAATGAATCTCTTACAATTGCATTGAGATGTTCAAGAAAGGTGTAGAAGCAAATCAATGTAAGAAACAAGCATTATAGCTTATCCCATAGTTCTGTTAGTTCTAAGAATCTGATAGGAGTTTCTAATGGTGAATAAGGGGATTTGTAGAAAGAAGACTCATATGGAGGCTGAAACCACACCTTTGGATGTGAATATGAAGAATCAATGCTTTCATTGACAAGGATTTGGCCATTTTCAAGCTGATCCACCTATAAACGGAGTTATGAAGCTTCAGGATGCAAATAAGAGTGAATCGAAGTGTTGAAGTGTAGTCCAAGGCAATGAATCTCTTACAACTGCATTGAGATGTTCAAGAAAGGTGTAGAAGCAAATCAAAGTAAGAAACAATCATTATAGCTTATCCCATAGTTCTGTTAGTTCAAGGAATCCTCATAGGAGTTTCTAATGGTGAATAAGGGACGAAGTAGCAAGAAGACACATATGGAGGCTTAAACAACATCTATTCATGTGAATATGAAGAATCAATGGTTTCATTGATAAGGATTTGGCCATTTTCAAGCTTATTCACCTATAAACGGAGTTATGAACCTTCGGGATGCAAATAAGAGTGAATCAAGTGTTGAAGTGTAGCCCAAGGCAATGAATCTCTTACAACCGTGCATTGAGATGTTCAAGAAAGGTGTAGTACAAATCAATGTAAGAAACAAGCATTATAGCTTATCCCACAGTCCTGTTAGTTCTAAGAATCTCATAGGAATTTCTAATGGTGAATAAGGGGCTGTAGCAAGAAGACACATATGGAGGCTTAAACAACATCTATTCATGTGAATATAAAGAATCAATGGTTTCATTGACAAGGATTTGGCCATTTTCAAGCTTATTCACCTATAAACGGAGTTATGAACCTTCAGGATGCAAATAAGAGTGAATCGAAGTGTTGAAGTGTATTCCAAGGCAATGAATCTCTTACAACCGCATTGAGATGTTCAAGAAAGGGTAGAAGCAAATCAAAGTAAGAAACAAGCATTATAGCTTATCCCATAGCTTGTTAGTTCTAAGAATCTCATAGGAGTTTTTAATGGTGAATTAGGGTGTAGCAAGAAGACACATATGGAGGCTTAAACAACATCTATTCATGTGAATATGAAGAATCAATGGTTTCATTGACAAGGATTTGGCCATTTTCAAGCTTATTCACCTATAATCGGAGTTATGAACCTTCAGGATGCAAATAAGAGTGAATCAAGTGTTGAAGTGTAGTCCAAGGCAATGAATCTCTTTACAACCGCATTGAGATGTTCAAGAAAGGTGTAGAAGCAAATCAATAGAAAGAAACAAGCATTATAGCTTATCCCATAGTTCTGTGAGTTCTAAGAATCTCATAGGAGTTTTTAATGGTGAATAAGGGCGTTGTAGCAAGGAAGACACATATGGAGGCTTAAACAACACCTATTCATGTGAATATGAAGAATCAATGGTTTCATTGACAAGGATTTGGCCATTTTCAAGCTTATTCACCTATAAACGGAGTTATGAACCTTCGGGATGCAAATAAGAGTGAATCAAGTTGAAGTGTAACAAGGCAATGAATCTCTTACAACTGCATTGAGATGTTCAAGAAAGGTGTACAAATCAATGTAAGAAACAAGCATTATAGCTTATCCCATCGTTCTGTTAGTTCTAAGAATCTCACAGGAGTTTCTAATGGTGAATAAGGGGCTTGTAGCAAGAAGACACATATGGAGGCTTAAAACAACATCCTATTCATGTGAATATGAAGAATCAATGGTTTTCATTGACAAGGTTAGCCATTTTCAAGCTTATTCACCTAAAAACGGAGTTATGAACCTCTTCAGATGCAAATAAGAGTGAATCAAATCAGAAGTGAAGTGAATGAAACTCATTACATCTCAACACTGTTCAAGAATGTTAAGTGAAAGAAGCAAATCAATGTAAAGAAACAAAGCATTATAGCTTATCCCATAGTTCTTAGTTCTAAGAATCTCATAGGAGTTTCTAATGGTGAATAAGGGGTTGTAAGAAGAAGACACATATGGAGGCTTAAACAACATCTATTCATGTGAATATGAAGAATCAATGGTTTCATTGACAAGGATTTGGCCATTTTCAAGCTTATTCACCTATAAACGGAAGTTATGAACCTTCGAGATGCAAATAAGAGTGAATCAAGTGTTGAAGTGTAGTCCAAGGCAATGAATCTCTTACAACCGCATTGAGATGTTCAAGAAAGGTGTATAAGCAAATCAAAGTAAGAAACAAGCATTATAGCTTATCCCATAGTTCTGTTAGTTCTAAGAATCTCATAGGAGTTTTAATGGTGAATAAGGGGCTTGTAGCAAGAAGACACATATGGAGGCTTAAACAACATCTATTCATGTGAATATGAAGAATCAATGGTTTCATTGACAAGGATTTGGCCATTTTCAAGCTTATTCACCTATAAACGGAAGTTATGAACCTTCGAGATGCAAATAAGAGTGAATCAAGTGTTGAAGTGTAGTCCAAGGCAACGAATCTCTTACAACGGCATTGAGATGTTCAAGAAAGGTGTAGAAGCAAATCAAAGTAAGAAACAAGCATTAGAGCTTATCTCATAGTTCTGTTAGTTATAGGAATCTCATAGGAGGTTTTATTGGTGAATTTGGGAGTTGTAGAAAGAAGACACATATGGAGGCTTAAACAACACCTATTGATGTGAATATGAAGAATCAATGGTTTCATTGATAAGAATTTGGCCATTTTCAAGCTGATTCACTTATAAACAGAGTTATGAACCTTCGAGATGCAAATAAGAGTGAATCAAGTGAAGTGTAGTCCAAGGCAATGAATCTCTTACAACCGCATTGAGATGTTCAAGAAAGGTGTAGAAAAATCAATGTACGAAAAAAGCATTATAGATTATCCCATAGTCCTGTTAGTTCTAGGAATCTCATAGGCGTTTTTAATGGTGAATCAGGGGGCGTGTAGCAAGTCGGCACATATGGAGGTTTAATCAACATCTCTGCATGTGAATATGAAGAATCAATGGTTTCATTGACAAGGATTTGGCCATTTTCAAGCTTATTCACCTATAAACGGAAGTTATGAACCTTCGTGATGCAAATAAGAGTGAATCGAAGTGTTGAAGTGTAGCCCAAGGCAATGAATCTCTTACAACCGCATTGAGATGTTCAAGAAAGGTGTGAAGCAAATCAATGTAAGAAACAAGCATTATAGCTTATCCCATAGTTCTGTTAGTTCTAAGAATCTCATAGAGTTTTAATGGTGAATTAGGGGTGTAGCAAAGAAGACACATATGGAGGCTTAAACAACATCTATTCATGTGAATATGAAGAATCAATGGTTTCATTGACAAGGATTTGGCCATTTTCAAGCTTATTCACCTATAAACGGAGTTATGAACCTTCAGGATGCAAATAAGAGTGAATCAAAGTGTTGAAGTGTAGTCCACGGCAATGAATCTCTTACAACTGCATTGAGATGTTCAAGAAAGGTGTAGAAGCAAATCAATGTAAGAAACAAGCATTATAGCTTATCCCATAGTTCTGTTAGTTCTAAGAATCTGATAGGAGTTTCAAATGGTGAATAAGAGGCGTTGTAGCAAGAAGACACATATGGAGGCTTAAACAACATCTATTCATGTGAATATGAAGAATCAATGGTTTCATTGACAAGGATTTGGCCATTTTCAAGCTTATTCACCTATAAACGGAGTTATGAACCTTCAGGATGCAAATAAGAGTGAATCAAAGTGTTGAAGTGTAGTCCAAGGCAATGAATCTCTTACAACTGCATTGAGATGTTCAAGAAAGGTATATAAGCAAATCAAAGTAAGAAACAAGCATTATAGCTTATCCCATAGTTCTATTAGTTCTAGGAATCTCATAGGAGTTTTTAATGGTGAATAAGGGGGTAGTAGCAAGAAGACACATATGGAGGCTTAAACAACATCTATTCATGTGAATATGAAGAATCAATGGTTTCATTGACAAGGATTTGGCCATTTTCAAGCTTATTCACCTATAAACGGAGTTATGAACCTTCGAGATGCAAATAAGAGTGAATCAAGTGTTGAGGTGGAGTCCACGGCAATGAATCTCTTACAACCGCATTGAGATGTTCAAGAAAGGTGGTAGCAAATCAATAAAAGAAACAAGCATTATAGCTTATCCCATAGATCTGTTACTTCTAAGAATCTCATAGGAGTTTTTAATGGTGAATAAGGGCGGTAGCAAGAAGACACATATGGAGGCTTAAACAACACCTATTCATGTGAATACGAAGACTCAATGGTTTCATTGACAAGGATTTGGCCATTTTCAAGCTTATTCACCTATAAACGGAAGTTATGAACCTTCGTGATGCAAATAAGAGTGAATCGAAGTGTTGAAGTGTAGTCCAAGGCAATGAATCTCTTACAATTGCATTGAGATGTTCAAGAAAGGTGTAGAAGCAAATCAATGTAAGAAACAAGCATTATAGCTTATCCCATAGTTCTGTTAGTTCTAAGAATCTGATAGGAGTTTTTAATGGTGAATTAGGGGGGTTGTAGCAAGAAGACACATATGGAGGCTTAAACAACATCTATTCATGTGAATATGAAGAATCAATGGTTTCATGGACAAGGATTTGGATATTTTCAAGCTGATTCACCTATAAACGGAGTTATGAACCTTCAGGATGCAAATAAGAGTGAATCGAAGTGATGAAGAGTAGTCCAAGGCAATGAATCTCTTACAACCGCATGAGATGTTCAAGAAAGGTATAAGCAAATCAATGTAAGAAACAAGCATTATAGCTTATCCCATAGTTCTGTTAGTTCTAAGAATCTCATAGGAGTTTCTAATGGTGAATAAGGGGCGTTGTAGCAAGAAGACACATATGGAGGCTTAAACAACATCTATTCATGTGAATATGAAGAATCAATGGTTTCATTGACAAGGATTTGGCCATTTTCAAGCTTATTCACCTATAAACGGAGTTATGAACCTTCAGGATGCAAATAAGAGTGAATCGAAGTGTTGAAGTGTAGTCCAAGGCAATGAATCTCTTACAACTGCATTGAGATGTTCAAGAAAGGTGTAGAAGCAAATCAATGTAAGAAACAAGCATTATAGCTTATCCCATAGTTCTGTTAGTTCTAAGAATCTCATAGGAGTTTTTAATGGTGAATAAGGGGGTAGCAAGAAGACACATATGGAGGCTTAAAACAACACCTATTCATGTGAATATAAACAATCAATGGTTTCATTGACAAGGATTTGGACATTTTCAAGCTTAATAACCTATAAACGGAGTTATGAACCTTCGTGGATGCAAATAAGAGTGAATCAAGTGTTGAAGTGTAGTCCAAGGCAATGAATCTCTTACAACCGCATTGAGATGTTCAAGAAAGGTGTAGAAAAATCAATGTAAGAAACAAGGATTATAGCTTATCCCATAGCTCTGTTAGTTCTAAGAATCTCATAGGAGCTTTCTAATGGTGAATAAGGCGTTGTAGCAAGAAGACACATATGGAGGCTTAAACAACATCTATTCATGTGAATATGAAGAATCAATGGTTTGATTGACAAGGATTTGGCCATTTTCAAGCTTATTCACCTATAAACGGAGTTATGAACCTTCAGGATGCAAATAAGAGCGAATCAAGTGTGAAGTGAAGCCCAAGGCAATGAATCTCTTACAACCGCATTGAGATGTTCAAGAAAGGTGTAGAAGCAAATCAAAGTAAGAAACAAGCATTATAGCTATCCCATAGTTCTGTTAGTTCTAAGAATCTCATAGGAGTTTTAATGGTGAATAGGGGGGTCAGCAAGAAGACACATATGGAGGTTTAAACAACACCTATTCATGTGAATATGAAGAATCAATGGTTTCATTGACAAGGATTTGGCCATTTTAAGCTTAATTCACCTATAAACGGAGTTATGAACCTTCGTGATGCAAATAAGAGTGAATCAAAGTGTTGAAGGTAGTCAAAGGCATGAATCTCTTACAACCGCATTGAGACGTTCAAGAAAGGTGTAGAAGCAAATCAAAGTAAGAAAACAAGCATTATAGCTTATCCCATAGTTCTGTTAGTTCTAAGAATCTCATAGGAGTTTCTAATGGTGAATAAGGGTCGTCGGAGCAAGAAGACACATATGGAGGCTTAAACAACATCTATTCATGTGAATATGAAGAATCAATGGCTTCATTGACACGGCTTTGGCCATTTTGACGCTTATTCACCTATAAACGGAGTCATGAACCTGAAGGATGCAAATCAGCGAGAATCGAAGTGCTGAAGCGTCGTACAAGGCAATGAATCCCTTACAACTGCATTGAGATGTTCAAGAAAGGTGTAGAAGCAAATCAAAGTAAGATACAAGCATTATAGCTTATCCCATAGTTCTATGTTAGTTCTAAGAATCTCACAGGAGTTTCTAATGGTGAATTTGGGCGTTGTAACAAGAAGACACATATGGAGGCTTAAACAACATCTATTCATGTGAATATGAAGAATCAATGGTTTCATTGACAAGGATTTGGCCATTTTCAAGCTTATTCACCTATAAACGGAGTTATGAACCTTCAGGATGCAAATAAGAGCGAATCGAAGTGTTGAAGTGTAGTCCCCGGCAATGAATCTCTTACCACTGCACTGAGCTGTTCAAGCAAGGTATAGAAGCTAATCAATGAAAGAAACAAGCATTATAGCTTATCCCATAGTTCCGTTAGTTCTAGGAATCTCATAGGAGTTTTTAATGGTGAATAAGGGGTTGTAGCAAGAAGACACATATGGAGGCTTAAACAACAC
>CM051389.1:545818-570957 GCA_028015245.1 Cardamine occulta | reverse complement strand
CCATTTGCGCCACTTAGGCGTTCGGTGGTTTTCTCATAAAATTTAGTAGGTATAAGACCTTCACGGATGCAGTTATAATCTACACCAGAATCTAATAATGTAATTATGTTAATTTTGAAATCATGTCCTATATGTAATGTTATTTTGGTATACCATTTTTGATAGTTAATTTTATTGATGTTTTGAATATATTCTTCATTTTGTGATATGCAAATATTATTTTTTTCTGAATTTTGATTACTTGAAGATGCTTGATTAGGATTTGATGATTCTATCAAAGATAAGCGAGCATCTATTTGTAATTGTTTTAGATCTTGTTGATTAACAATTATTTGTAAATCTTTTATTTGTGTTTTTAGCTGTTTAACTTCGTGTTGTAATTCTCCAGTTGTTACTTGTTTGATCAAACTTTGAGTTGGATATTTCTCAAATATTTTGTTTAAACTAAATGGTTGAGGAGTGGCTAATTGATTTTCTTGATATATGATATCTTTTAATTTTGTTAAATATTTTCTTTTTGTATTAGGATCATTTATTTTGTCTATTATGTCTAATAAGAATTGTTTATTAATATCTTTGGTTGTTACGTTGATTATATTACAATTACATAAATTATCAGAAACTTCTTGTGATTCGGTAGAAGAATCACTTAAGTTTTCTATTTCATTTATTGAATTATTACTAGAAGATTCATTTTCTGATAATTCAGATTCTGATATTAGTAATTTTGTTAATTTTTCTTGAATATCAGGTTGATCTTGAAATATTTCGTTTATCTTTTTCTTCATTTTACATTCCGTGGACCTATGTCCAGGACGTTTACAATACCAACAAACTATATTATTAGTAGATTTATATTTATTATATTTATTAAATGGTTTCTTTTAAAAATTCTTTTGTTTTGGATAATTTGAAGTTTTTTTGATAATGTTTTGGTTTTTGGTAATACTTGATATCATTTGATCTCTTTTGCCTAAATTTTAAATGTTTTATTTTTGATGGTGGATTAAGCCTTGAATATCCATATTGTTCGCAAAACGAACCCATCGTGGTTTTAAATTTGTAATTATCATTTCGCTTTTTATCTTTATGTTCTTGACATAAGGCTAAACCTTCCTTTTTAATGAACGCAAATAATTGACCATAAGTTATTGTATTCCAAGGGACTGGTTGTCCTCCAGAATATTCTTTTAATTTATTGATTATTTTTTCAGCGAAAAATGATGGTAATCCCGAAATAAATCGTTCTTTCCAAAAAGGTTGATTACAATCTTTTCTTTGAAATATATTAGTGATACAAATATACTTATACCATTTAAAGTCGCCCAAAGTAGGACATCTTAAATTGGTTAAAATTATTTTTTTACTTTCGGATTCCTCATTAGGATTTCTGACAAAATGCATAGTTATTGTATGAATTTAGACTTCTACTGCATTTTGATGTTCTACTTCTTCAATGAAACCATCATTATCTTCTACTCTTCTTATTTCTACATGATTAATTATTGAATCTTGAGTAGGTACATCTAGCGAGTTATCCCACCAATATTTTAAAGCTCCAGTAAAACCAGTTATTAATAATACGCATGCTTGTTTATCAGAATTGCCTCTAGCTTTATAGGATATAGAAGCCATTCCCATTTCTTGTAATACAGACATAATTTGGTATTCTGATTTGCCATCTATATTCCATTCATATATACCATCTCCAGTGTATACATTTCTATTTTGATTATATTGTTGTAGCAAGAAGACACATTTGGAGGCTTAAACAACACCGATTGATGTGAATATGAAGAATCAATGGTTTCATTGACAAGAATTTGGCGATTTTCAAGCTGATTCACCTATCAATGGATTTATGAACTTTCCGGATGTAAATAAAAGTGAACCGAAGTGTTGAAGTGTAGTCCAAGGCGGTGAATCTCTTACAACTGCTTTGTGATGTTCAAAAAAGGTGTAGAAGAAAATCAAAGTAAAAAACAAGCATTATAGCTTATCCCATAGTTCTGTTAGTTCTAGGAATCTCATAGGAGTTTTCAATGGTGATTAAGGGGTGTTGTAGTAAGAAGACACATATGGAGGCTTAAACAACACCTATTGATGTGAGTATGAAGAATTAATTGTTTCATTGACAAGGATTTGGCCATTTTCAAGCTGATTCACCTATAAACGGAGTTATCAACCTTCACGATGGAAATAAGAGTGAATCGAAGTGTTGAAGTGTAGTCAAAGGCGGTGAATCTCTTACAACTGCTTTGAGATGTTCAAGAAAGGTGTAGAAGCATATCAAAGTAAGAAGCATGCATTACAGCTTATCCCATAATTTTGTTAGTTCTAAGAATCTCATAGGAGTTTCTAATGGTGAATAAGGGGTGTTGTAGCAAGAAGACACATTTGGAGGCTTAAACAACACCGATTGATGTGAATATGAAGAATCAATGGTTTCATTGACAAGAATTTGGCGATATTCAAGCTGATTCACCTATCAATGGAGTTATGAACTTTCCGGATGTAAATAAAAGTGAACCGAAGTGTTGAAGTGTAGTCCAAGGCGGTGAATCTCTTACAACTGCTTTGTGATGTTCAAGAAAGGTGTAGAAGAAAATCAAAGTAAAAAACAAGATTATAGCTTATCCCATAGTTCTGTTAGTTCTAGGAATCTCATAGGAGTTTTCAATGGTGAATAAGGGGTGTTGTAGTAAGAAGACACATATGGAGGCTTAAACAACACCTATTGATGTGAGTATGAAGAATTAATTGTTTCATTGACAAGGATTTGGCCATTTTCAAGCTGATTCACCTATAAACGGAGTTATCAACCTTCACGATGGAAATAAGAGTGAATCGAAGTGTTGAAGTGTAGTCAAAGGCGGTGAATCTCTTACAACTGCTTTGAGATGTTCAAGAAAGGTGTAGAAGCATATCAAAGTAAGAAGCATGCATTACAGCTTATCCCATAGTTTTGTTAGTTCTAAGAATCTCATAGGAGTTTCTAATGGTGAATAAGGGGTGTTGTAGCAAGAAGACACATTTGGAGGCTTAAACAACACCGATTGATGTGAATATGAAGAATCAATGGTTTCATTGACAAGAATTTGGCGATTTTCAAGCTGATTCACCTATCAATGGAGTTATGAACTTTCCGGATGTAAATAAAAGTGAACCGAAGTGTTGAAGTGTAGTCCAAGGCGGTGAATCTCTTACAACTGCTTTGTGATGTTCAAAAAAGGAGTAGAAGAAAATCAAAGTAAAAAACAAGCATTATAGCTTATCCCATAGTTCTGTTAGTTCTAGGAATCTCATAGGAGTTTTTAATGGTGAATTAGGGGGGTTGTAGCAAGAAGACACATATGGAGGTTTAAACAACACCTATTGATGTGAATATAAACAATCAATGGTTTCATGGACAAGGATTTGGATATTTTCAAGCTGATTCACCTATAAACGGAGTTATGAACCTTCAGGGTGCAAATAAGAGTGAATCGAAGTGATGAAGAGTAGTGAAAGGCGGTGAATCTCTTATAACTGCTTTGAGATGTTCAAGAAAGGTGTATAAGCAAATAAAAGTAAGAAACAAGCATTATAGCTTATCCCATTGTTCTGTTTGTTATAAAAATCTCATAAGAGTTTTTCATGGTGAATAGGGGGCGTTGTAACAAAAAGACACATATGGAGGCTTAAACAATACCTATTAATGTGAATATGAAGAATCAATGGTTTCATTGACAAAGATTTGGCTATTTTCAATCTGATTCACCTATAAACGGAGTTATGAACCTTCAGGATGCCAATAAGAGTGAATCGATGTTTTGAAATGTAGTCAAAGACGATGAATCTCTTACAACTGCTTTGAGATGTTCAAGAAAGGTATAGAAGCAAATCAAAGTAAGAAACAAGCATTATAGCTTATCCCATAGTTGTGTTAGTTCTAGGAATCTCATAGGAGTTTTTAATGGTGAATTAGGGGGGTTGTAGCAAGAAGACACATATGGCGGTTTAAACAACACCTATTGATGTGAATATAAACAATCAATGGTTTCATTGACAAGGATTTGGATATTTTCAAGCTGATTCACCTATAAACGGAGTTATGAACCTTCAGGGTGCAAATAAGAGTGAATCGAAGTGATGAAGAGTAGTCAAAGGCGGTGAATCTCTTATAACTGGTTTGAGATGTTCAAGAAAGGTGTATAAGCAAGTCAAAGTAAGAAACAAGCATTATAGCTTATCCCATTGTTCTGTTTGTTCTAAGAATCTCATAGGAGTTTCTAATGGTGAATAAGGGGCGTTGTAGCAAGAAGACACATATGGAGGCTTAAACAACATCTATTCATGTAAATATGAAGAATCAATGGTTTCATTGACAAGGATTTGGCCATTTTCAAGCTTAATAACCTATAAACGGAGTTATGAACCTTCAGGATACAAAAAAGAATGAATCGAAGTGTTGAAGTGTAGTCCAAGGCAATGAATCTCTTACAACTGCATTGAGATGTTCAAGAAAGGTGTAGAAGCAAATCAAAGTAAGAAACAATCACTATAGCTTATCCCATAGTTCTGTTAGTTCTATGAATCTCATAGGAGTTTCTAATGGTGAATTAGGGGGGTTGTAGCAAGAAGACACATATGGAGGTTTAAACAACACCTATTGATGTGAATATAAACAATCAATGGTTTCATTGACAAGGATTTGGCCATTTTCAAGCTTATTCACCTATAAACGGAGTTATGAACCTTCAGGATGCAAATAAGAGTGAATCGAAGTGTTGAAGTGTAGTCCAAGGCAATGAATCTCTTACAACTGCAATGAGATGTTCAAGAAAGGTATAGAAGCAAATCAAAGTAAGAAACAAGCATTATAGCTTATCCCATAGTTCTGTTAGTTCTAGGAATCTCATAGGAGTTTTTAATGGTGAATTAGGGGGGTTGTAGCAAGAAGACACATATGGAGGTTTAAACAACACCTATTGATGTGAATATAAACAATCAATGGTTTCATTGACAAGGATTTGGACATTTTCAAGCTTAATAACCTATAAACGGAGTTATGAACCTTCAGAATGCAAATAAGAGTGAATCGAAGTGTTGAAGTGTAGTCCAAGGCAATGAATCTCTTACAACTGCATTGAGATGTTCAAGAAAGGTATAGAAGCAAATCAATGTAAGAAACAAGCATTATAGCTTATCCCATAGTTCTGTTAGTTCTAGGAATCTCATAGGAGTTTTTAATGGTGAATTAGGGGGGTTGTAGTAAGAAGACACATATGGAGGTTTAAACAACACCTATTGATGTGAATATAAACAATCAATGGTTTCATGGACAAGGATTTGGACATTTTCAAGCTTAATAACCTATAAATGGAGTTATGAACCTTCAGGATGCAAATAAGAGTGAATCAAAGTGTTGAAGTATAGTCAAAGGCAATGAATCTCTTCCAACTGCATTGAGATGTTCAAGAAAGGTATAGAAGCAAATCAAAGTAAGAAACAAGCATTATAGCTTATCCTATAGTTCTGTTAGTTTTAGGAATCTCATAGGAGTTTTTAATGGTGAATTAGGGGGGTTGTAGCAAGAAGACACATATGGAGGCTTAAACAACATCTATTCATGTAAATATGAAGAATCAATGGTTTCATTGACAAGGATTTGGCCATTTTCAAGCTTATTAACCTATAAACAGAGTTATGAACCTTCAGGATACAAAAAAGAATGAATCGAAGTGTTGAAGTGTAGTCCAAGGCAATGAATCTCTTACAACTGCATTGAGATGTTCAAGAAAGGTGTAGAAGCAAATCAAAGTAAGAAAAAATCACTATAGCTTATCCCATAGTTCTGTTAGTTCTATGAATCTCATAGGAGTTTCTAATGGTGAATTAGGGGGGTTGTAGCAAGAAGACACATATGGAGGTTTAAACAACACATATTGATGTGAATATAAACAATCAATGGTTTCATTGACAAGGATTTGGCCATTTTCAAGCTTATTCACCTATAAACGGAGTTATGAACCTTCAGGATGCAAATAAGAGTGAATCGAAGTGTTGAAGTGTAGTCCAAGGCAATGAATCTCTTACAACTGCATTGAGATGTTCAAGAAAGGTATATAAGCAAATCAAAGTAAGAAACAAGCATTATAGCTTATCCCATAGTTTTGTTAGTTCTAGGAATCTCATAGGAGTTTTTAATGGTGAATTAGGGGGGTTGTAGCAAGAAGACACATATGGAGGTTTAAACAACACCTATTGATGTGAATATAAACAATCAATGGTTTCATTGACAAGGATTTGGACATTTTCAAGCTTAATAACCTATAAACGGAGTTATGAACCTTCAGAATGCAAATAAGAGTGAATCGATGTTTTGAGGTGTAGTCAAAGACGGTGAATCTCTTACAACTGCTTTGAGATGTTCAAGAAAGGTGTAGAAGCAAATCAATGGAAGAAACAAGCATTATAGCTTATCCCATAGTTCTGTTAGTTCTAAGAATCTCATAGAAGAGTCTAATGGTGAATAAGGGGCGTTGTAGCAAGAAGACACATATGGAGGCTTAAACAACATCTATTCATGTGAATATAAACAATCAATGGTTTCATTGACAAGGATTTGGCTATTTTCAAGCTTATTCACCTATAAACGGAGTTATGAACCTTCAGGATGCTAATAAGAGTGAATCAAAGTGTTGAAGTGTAGTCCAAGGCAATGAATCTCTTAAAACTGCATTGAGATGTTCAAGAAAGGTATAGAAGCAAATCAAAGTAAGAAACAAGCATTATAGCTTATCCCATAGTTCTGTTAGTTCTAGGAATATCATAGGAGTTTTTAATGGTGAATTAGGGGGGTTGTAGCAAGAAGACACATATGGAGGTTTAAACTACACCTATTGATGTGAATATAAACAATCAATGGTTTCATTGACAAGGATTTGGCCATTTTCAAGCTAATTCACCTATAAACGGAGTTATGAACCTTCAGGATGCAAATAAGAGTGAATCAAAGTGTTGAAGTGTAGTCCAAGGCAATGAATCTCTTACAACTGCAATGAGATGTTCAAGAAAGGTGTAGAAGCAAATCAATGGAAGAAACAAGCATTATAGCTTATCCCATAGTTCTGTTAGTTCTAGGAATCTCATAGGAGTTTTTAATGGTGAATTAGGGGGGTTGTAGCAAGAAGACACATATGGAGGTTTAAACAACACCTATTGATGTGAATATAAACAATTAATGGTTTCATTGACAATAATTTGGATATTTTCAAGCTTAATAACCTATAAATGGAGTTATGAACCTTCAGGATGCAAATAAGAGTGAATCAAAGTGTTGAAGTATAGTCAAAGGCAATGAATCTCTTACAACTGCATTTAGATGTTCAAGAAAGGTATAGAAGCAAATCAAAGTAAGAAACAAGTATTATAGCTTATCCCATAGTTCTGTTAGTTCTAGGAATCTCATAGGAGTTTTTAATGGTGAATTAGGGGGGTTGTAGCAAAAAGACACATATGGAGGTTTAAACTACACCTATTGATGTGAATATAAACAATCAATGGTTTCATTGACAAGGATTTGGACATTTTCAAGCTTAATAACCTATAAACGGAGTTATGAACCTTCAGAATGCAAATAAGAGTGAATCGAAGTGTTGAAGTGTAGTCCAAGGCAATGAATCTCTTACAACTGCATTGAGATGTTCAAGAAAGGTATAGAAGCAAATCAATGTAAGAAACAAGCATTATAGCTTATCCCATAGTTCTGTTAGTTCTAGGAATCTCATAGGAGTTTTTAATGGTGAATTAGGGGGGTTGTAGCAAGAAGACACATATCGAGGTTTAAACAACACCTATTGATGTGAATATAAACAATCAATGGTTTCATTGACAAGGATTTGGACATTTTCAAGCTTAATAACCTATAAACGGAGTTATGAACCTTCAGGATGCAAATAAGAGTGAATCAAAGTGTTGAAGTATAGTCAAAGGCAATGAATCTCTTACAACTGCATTGAGATGTTCAAGAAAGGTATAGAAGCAAATCAAAGTAAGAAACAAGCATTATAGCTTATCCCATAGTTCTGTTAGTTCTAGGAATCTCATAGGAGTTTTTAATGGTGAATTAGGGGGGTTGTAGTAAGAAGACACATATGGAGGTTTAAACAACACCTATTGATGTGAATATAAACAATCAATGGTTTCATGGACAAGGATTTGGATATTTTCAAGCTGATTCACCTATAAACGGAGTTATGAACCTTCAGGGTGCACATAAGAGTGAATCGAAGTGATGAAGTGTAGTCAAAGGCGGTGAATCTCTTATAACTGCTTTGAGATGTTCAAGAAAGGGGTAGAAGCAAATCAAAGTAAGAAACAAGCATTATAGCTTATCCCACTGTTCTGTTTGTTCTAAGAATCTCATAGGAGTTTTTCATGGTGAATAAGGGGCGTTGTAACAAAAAGACACATATGGAGGCTTAAACAACACCTATTAATGTGAATATGAAGAATTAATGGTTTCATTTACAAAGATTTGGCTATTTTCAATCTGATTCACCTATAAACGGAGTTATGAACCTTCAGGATGCAAATAAGAGTGAATCGATGTTTTGAAGTGTAGTCAAAGACGGTGAATCTCTTACAACTGCTTTGAGATGTTCAAGAAAGGTGTAGAAGCAAATCAATGTAAGAAACAAGCATTATAGCTTATCCCATAGTTCTGTTAGTTCTAAGAATCTCATAGGAGTTTCTAATGGTGAATAAGGGGCGTTTAGCAAGAAGACACATATGGAGGCTTAAACAACATCTATTCATGTAAATATGAAGAATCAATGGTTTCATTGACAAGGATTTGGCCATTTTCAAGCTTAATAACCTATAAACGGAGTTATGAACCTTCAGGATGCAAAAAAGAGTGAATCGAAGTGTTGAAGTGTAGTCCAAGGCAATGAATCTCTTACAACTGCATTGAGATGTTCAAAAAAGGTGTAGAAGCAAATCAAAGTAAGAAACAATCACTATAGCTTATCCCATAGTTCTATTAGTTCTATGAATCTCATAGGAGTTTCTAATGGTGAATTAGGGGGGTTGTAGCAAGAAGACACATATGCAGGTTTAAACAACACCTATTGATGTGAATATAAACAATCAATGGTTTCATTGACAAGGATTTGGCCATTTTCAAGCTTATTCACCTATAAACGGAGTTATGAACCTTCAGGATGCAAATAAGAGTGAATCGAAGTGTTGAAGTGTAGTCCAAGGCAATGAATCTCTTACAACTGCATTGAGATGTTCAAGAAAGGTATATAAGCAAATCAAAGTAAGAAACAAGCATTATAGCTTATCCCATAGTTCTGTTAGTTCTAGGAATCTCATAGGAGTTTTTAATGGTGAATTAGGGGGGTTGTAGCAAGAAGACACATATGGAGGTTTAAACAACACCTATTGATGTGAATATAAACAATCAATGGTTTCATTGACAAGGATTTGGCCATTTTCAAGCTTATTCACCTATAAACGGAGTTATGAACCTTCAGGATGCAAATAAGAGTGAATCAAAGTGTTGAAGTGTAGTCCAAGGCAATGAATCTCTTACAACTGCAATGAGATGTTCAAGAAAGGTGTAGAAGCAAATCAATGGAAGAAAAGGGCATTATAGCTTATCCCATAGTTCTGTTAGTTCTAAGAATCTCATAGAAGAGTCTAATGGTGAATAAGGGGCGTTGTAGCAAGAAGACACATATGGAGGCTTAAACAACACCTATTAATGTGAATATGAAGAATTAATGGTTTCATTTACAAAGATTTGGCTATTTTCAATCTGATTCACCTATAAACGGAGTTATGAACCTTTAGGATGCAAATAAGAGTGAATCAGTGTTTTGAAGTGTAGTCAAAGACGGTGAATCTCTTACAACTGCTTTGAGATGTTCAAGAAAGGTGTAGAAGCAAATCAATGTAAGAAACAAGCATTATAGCTTATCCCATAGTTCTGTTAGTTCTAAGAATCTCATAGGAGTTTCTAATGGTGAATAAGGGGTGTTGTAGCAAGAAGACACATATGGAGGCTTAAACAACATCTATTCATGTAAATATGAAGAATCAATGGTTTCATTGACAAGGATTTGGCCATTTTCAAGCTTAATAACCTATAAACAGAGTTATGAACCTTCAGGATACAAAAAAGAATGAATCGAAGTGTTGAAGTGTAGTCCAAGGCAATGAATCTCTTTCAACTGCATTGAGATGTTCAAGAAAGGTGTAGAAGCAAATCAAAGTAAGAAACAATCACTATAGCTTATCCCATAGTTCTGTTAGTTCTATGAATCTCATAGGAGTTTCTAATGGTGAATTAGGGGGGTTGTAGCAAGAAGACACATATGGAGGTTTAAACAACACCTATTGATGTGAATATAAACAATCAATGGTTTCATTGACAAGGATTTGGCCATTTTCAAGCTTATTCACCTATAAACGGAGTTATGAACCTTCAGGATGCAAATAAGAGTGAATCGAAGTGTTGAAGTGTAGTCCAAGGCAATGAATCTCTTACAACTGCATTGAGATGTTCAAGAAAGGTATAGAAGCAAATCAATGTAAGAAACAAGCATTATAGCTTATCCCATAGTTCTGTTAGTTCTAGGAATCTCATAGGAGTTTTTAATGGTGAATTAGGGGGGTTGTAGTAAGAAGACACATATGGAGGTTTAAACAACACCTATTGATGTGAATATAAACAATCAATGGTTTCATGGACAAGGATTTGGATATTTTCAAGCTGATTCACCTATAAACGGAGTTATGAACCTTCAGGGTGCAAATAAGAGTGAATCGAAGTGATGAAGAGTAGTGAAAGGCGGTGAATCTCTTATAACTGCTTTGAGATGTTCAAGAAAGGTGTATAAGCAAATCAAAGTAAGAAACAAGCATTATAGCTTATCCCATTGTTCTGTTTGTTCTAAGAATCTCATAGGAGTTTTTCATGGTGAATAAGGGGCGTTGTAACAAAAAGACACATATGGAGGCTTAAACAACACCTATTAATGTGAATATGAAGAATTAATGGTTTCATTTACAAAGATTTGGCTATTTTCAATCTGATTCACCTTTAAACGGAGTTATGAACCTTCACGATGCAAATAAGAGTGAATCAATGTTTTGAAGTGTAGTCAAAGACGGTGAATCTCTTACAACTGCTTTGAGATGTTCAAGAAAGGTGTAGAAGCAAATAAAAGTAAGAAACAAGCATTATAGCTTATCCCATAGTTCTGTTAGTTCTAAGAATCTCATAGGAGTTTCTAATGGTGAATAAGGGGTGTTGTAGCAAGAAGACACATATGGAGGCTTAAACAACATCTATTCATGTGAATATGAAGAATCAATGGTTTCATTGACAAGGATTTGGCCATTTTCAAGCTTAATAACCTATAAACGGAGTTATGAACCTTCAGGATACAAAAAAGAATGAATCGAAGTGTTGAAGTGTAGTCCAAGCCAATGAATCTCTTACAACTGCATTGAGATGTTCAAGAAAGGTGTAGAAGCAAATCAAAGTAAGAAACAATCACTATAGCTTATCCCATAGTTCTGTTAGTTCTATGAATCTCATAGGAGTTTCTAATGGTGAATTAGGGGGGTTGTAGCAAGAAGACACATATGGAGGTTTAAACAACACCTATTGATGTGAATATAAACAATCAATGGTTTCATTGACAAGGATTTGGCCATTTTCAAGCTTATTCACCTATAAACGGAGTTATGAACCTTCAGGATGCAAATAAGAGTGAATCAAAGTGTTGAAGTGTAGTCCAAGGCAATGAATCTCTTACAACTGCAATGAGATGTTCAAGAAAGGTATAGAAGCAAATCAAAGTAAGAAACAAGCATTATAGCTTATCCCAGAGTTCTGTTAGTTCTAGGAATCTCATAGGAGTTTTTAATGGTGAATTAGGGGGGTTGTAGCAAGAAGACACATATGGAGGTTTAAACAACACCTATTGATGTGAATATAAACAATCAATGGTTTCATTGACAAGGATTTGGACATTTTCAAGCTTAATAACCTATAAACAGAGTTATGAACCTTCAGGATGCAAATAAGAGTGAATTGATGTTTTGAGGTGTAGTCAAAGACGGTGAATCTCTTACAACTGCTTTGAGATGTTCAAGAAAAGTGTAGAAGCAAATCAATGGAAGAAACAAGCATTATAGCTTATCCCATACTTCTGTTAGTTCTAAGAATCTGATAGGAGTTTCTAACGGTGAATAAGGGGCGTTGTAGCAAGAAGACACATATGGAGGCTTAAACAACATCTATTCATGTGAATATAAACAATCAATGGTTTCATTGACAAGGTATTGGCTATTTTCAAGCTTATTCACCTATAAACGGAGTTATGAACCTTCAGGATGCAAATAAGAGTGAATCAAAGTGTTGAAGTGTAGTCCAAGGCAATGAATCTCTTACAACTGCATTGAGATGTTCAAGAAAGGTGTAGAAGCAAATCAAAGTAAGAAACAAGCATTATAGCTTATCCCATAGTTCTGTTAGTTCTAGGAATCTCATAGGAGTTTTTAATGGTGAATTAGGGGGTTGTAGCAAGAAGACACATATCGAGGTTTAAACAACACCTATTGATGTGAATATAAACAATCAATGGTTTCATTGACAAGGATTTGGACATTTTCAAGCTTAATAACCTATAAACGGAGTTATGAACCTTCAGAATGCAAATAAGAGTGAATCGAAGTGTTGAAGTGTAGTCCAAGGCAATGAATCTCTTACAACTGCATTGAGATGTTCAAGAAAGGTATAGAAGCAAATCAATGTAAGAAACAAGCATTATAGCTTATCCCATAGTTCTGTTAGTTCTAGGAATCTCATAGGAGTTTTTAATGGTGAATTAGGGGGGTTGTAGTAAGAAGACACATATGGAGGTTTAAACAACACCTATTGATGTGAATATAAACAATCAATGGTTTCATGGACAAGGATTTGGATATTTTCAAGCTGATTCACCTATAAACGGAGTTATGAACCTTCAGGGTGCACATAAGAGTGAATCGAAGTGATGAAGTGTAGTCAAAGGCGGTGAATCTCTTATAACTGCTTTGAGATGTTCAAGAAAGGGGTAGAAGCAAATCAAAGTAAGAAACAAGCATTATAGCTTATCCCACTGTTCTGTTTGTTCTAAGAATCTCATAGGAGTTTTTAATGGTGAATTAGGGGGGTTGTAGCAAGAAGACACATATGGAGGCTTAAACAACATCTATTCATGTAAATATGAAGAATCAATGGTTTCATTGACAAGGATTTGGCCATTTTCAAGCTTTATAACCTATAAACAGAGTTATGAACCTTCAGGATACAAAAAAGAATGAATCGAAGTGTTGAAGTGTAGTCCAAGCCAATGAATCTCTTACAACTGCATTGAGATGTTCAAGAAAGGTGTAGAAGCAAATCAAAGTAAGTAACAATCACTATCGCTTATCCCATAGTTCTGTTAGTTCTATGAATCTCATAGGAGTTTCTAATGGTGAATTAGGGGGGTTGTAGCAAGAAGACACATATGGAGGTTTAAACAACACCTATTGATGTGAATATAAACAATCAATGGTTTCATTGACAAGGATTTGGCCATTTTCAAGCTTATTCACCTATAAACGGAGTTATGAACCTTCAGGATGCAAATAAGAGTGAATCAAAGTGTTGAAGTGTAGTCCAAGGCAATGAATCTCCTACAACTGCAATGAGATGTTCAAGAAAGGTATAGAAGCAAATCAAAGTAAGAAACAAGCATTATAGCTTATCCCATAGTTCTGTTAGTTCTAGGAATCTCGTAGGAGTTTTTAATGGTGAATTAGGGGGGTTGTAGCAAGAAGACACAGATGGAGGTTTAAACAACACCTATTGATGTGAATATAAACAATCAATGGTTTCATTGACAAGGATTTGGACATTTTCAAGCTTAATAACCTATAAACAGAGTTATGAACCTTCACGATGCAAATAAGAGTGAATCGATGTTTTGAGGTGTAGTCAAAGACGGTGAATCTCTTACAACTGCTTTGAGATGTTCAAGAAAAGTGTAGAAGCAAATCAATGGAAGAAACAAGCATTATAGCTTATCCCATAGTTCTGTTAGTTCTAAGAATCTCATAGGAGTTTCTAATGGTGAATAAGGGGCGTTGTAGCAAGAAGACACATATGGAGGCTTAAACAACATCTATTCATGTGAATATAAACAATCAATGGTTTCATTGACAAGGTATTGGCTATTTTCAAGCTTATTCACCTATAAACGGAGTTATGAACCTTCAGGATGCAAATAAGAGTGAATCAAAGTGTTGAAGTGTAGTCCAAGGCAATGAATCTCTTACAACTGCATTGAGATGTTCAAGAAAGGTATAGAAGCAAATCAAAGTAAGAAACAAGCATTATAGCTTATCCCATAGTTCTGTTAGTTCTAGGAATCTCATAGGAGTTTTTAATGGTGAATTAGGGGGGTTGTAGCAAAAAGACACATATGGAGGTTTAAACTACACCTATTGATGTGAATATAAACAATCAATGGTTTCATTGACAAGGATTTGGACATTTTCAAGCTTAATAACCTATAAACGGAGTTATGAACCTTCAGGATGCAAATAAGAGTGAATCGAAGTGTTGAAGTGTAGTCCAAGGCAATGAATCTCTTACAACTGCATTGAGATGTTCAAGAAAGGTATATAAGCAAATCAAAGTAAGAAACAAGCATTATAGCTTATCCCATAGTTCTGTTAGTTCTAGGAATCTCATAGGAGTTTTTAATGGTGAATTAGGGGGGTTGTAGCAAGAAGACACATATCGAGGTTTAAACAACACCTATTGATGTGAATATAAACAATCAATGGTTTCATTGACAAGGATTTGGACATTTTCAAGCTTAATAACCTATAAACGGAGTTATGAACCTTCAGAATGCAAATAAGAGTGAATCGAAGTGTTGAAGTGTAGTCCAAGGCAATGAATCTCTTACAACTGCATTGAGATGTTCAAGAAAGGTATAGAAGCAAATCAATGTAAGAAACAAGCATTATAGCTTATCCCATAGTTCTGTTAGTTCTAGGAGTCTCATAGGAGTTTTTAATGGTGAATTAGGGGGGTTGTAGTAAGAAGACACATATGGAGGTTTAAACAACACCTATTGATGTGAATATAAACAATCAATGGTTTCATGGACAAGGATTTGGATATTTTCAAGCTGATTCACCTATAAACGGAGTTATGAACCTTCAGGGTGCAAATAAGAGTGAATCGAAGTGATGAAGAGTAGTGAAAGGCGGTGAATCTCTTATAACTGCTTTGAGATGTTCAAGAAAGGTGTAGAAGCAAATCAAAGTAAGAAACAAGCATTATAGCTTATCCCACTGTTCTGTTTGTTCTAAGAATCTCATAGGAGTTTTTAATGGTGAATTAGGGGGGTTGTAGCAAGAAGACACATATCGAGGTTTAAACAACACCTATTGATGTGAATATAAACAATCAATGGTTTCATTGACAAGGATTTGGACATTTCAAGCTTAATAACGTATAAACGGAGTTATGAACCTTCAGGATGCAAATAAGAGTGAATCAAAGTGTTGAAGTATAGTCAAAGGCAATGAATCTCTTACAACTGCATTGAGATGTTCAAGAAAGGTATAGAAGCAAATCAATGTAAGAAACAAGCATTATAGCTTATCCCATAGTTCTGTTAGTTCTAGGAATCTCATAGGAGTTTTTAATGGTGAATTAGGGGGGTTGTAGTAAGAAGACACATATGGAGGTTTAAACAACACCTATTGATGTGAATATAAACAATCAATGGTTTCATGGACAAGGATTTGGATATTTTCAAGCTGATTCACCTATAAACGGAGTTATGAACCTTCAGGGTGCAAATAAGAGTGAATCGAAGTGATGAAGAGTAGTGAAAGGCGGTGAATCTCTTATAACTGCTTTGAGATGTTCAAGAAAGGTGTAGAAGCAAATCAATGTAAGAAACAAGCATTATAGCTTATCCCATAGTTCTGTTAGTTCTAAGAATCTCATAGGAGTTTTTCATGGTGAATAAGGGGCGTTGTAACAAAAAGACACATATGGAGGCTTAAACAACACCTATTAATGTGAATATGAAGAAATTAATGGTTTCATTTACAAAGATTTGGCTATTTTCAATCTGATTCACCTATAAACGGAGTTATGAACCTTCAGGATGCAAATAAGAGTGAATCGATGTTTTGAAGTGTAGTCAAAGACGGTGAATCTCTTACAACTGCTTTGAGATGTTCAAGAAAGGTATAGAAGCAAATCAAAGTAAGAAACAAGCATTATAGCTTATCCCATAGTTCTGTTAGTTCTAGGAATCTCATAGGAGTTTTTAATGGTGAATTAGGGGGTTGTAGCAAGAAGACACATATCAAGGTTTGAACAACACCTATTGATGTGAATATAAACAATCAATGGTTTCATTGACAAGGATTTGGACATTTTCAAGCTTAATAACCTATAAACGGACTTATGAACCTTCATGATGCAAATAAGAGTGAATCAAAGTGTTGAAGTATAGTCAAAGGCAATGAATCTCTTACAACTGCATTGAGATGTTCAAGAAAGGTATAGAAGCAAATCAATGTAAGAAACAAGCATTATAGCTTATCCCATAGTTCTGTTAGTTCTAGGAATCTCATAGGAGTTTTTAATGGTGAATTAGGGGGGTTGTAGTAAGAAGACACATATGGAGGTTTAAACAACACCTATTGATGTGAATATAAACAATCAATGGTTTCATGGACAAGGATTTGGATATTTTCAAGCTGATTCACCTATAAACGGAGTTATGAACCTTCAGTGTGCACATAAGAGTGAATCGAAGTGATGAAGCGTAGTCAAAGGCGGTGAATCTCTTATAACTGCTTTGAGATGTTCAAGAAAAGGGTAGAAGCAAATCAAAGTAAGAAACAAGCATTATAGCTTATCCCACTGTTCTGTTTGTTCTAAGAATCTCATAGGAGTTTTTCATGGTGAATAAGGGGCGTTGTAACAAAAAGACACATATGGAGGCTTAAACAACACCTATTAATGTGAATATGAAGAATTAATGGTTTCATTTACAAAGATTTGGCTATTTTCAATCTGATTCACCTATAAACGGAGTTATGAACCTTCAGGATGCAAATAAGAGTGAATCGATGTTTTGAAGTATAGTCAAAGATGGTGAATCTCTTACAACTGCATTGAGATGTTCAAGAAAGGTGTAGAAGCAAATCAAAGTAAGAAACAAGCATTATAGCTTATCCCATAGTTCTGTTAGTTCTAGGAATCTCATAGGAGTTTTTAATGGTGAATTAGGGGGGTTGTAGCAAGAAGACACATATCGAGGTTTAAACAACACCTATTGATGTGAATATAAACAATCAATGGTTTCATTGACAAGGATTTGGACATTTTCAAGCTTAATAACCTATAAACGGAGTTATGAACCTTCAGGATGCAAATAAGAGTGAATCGAAGTGTTGAAGTGTAGTCCAAGGCAATGAATCTCTTACAACTGCATTGAGATGTTCAAGAAAGGTATAGAAGCAAATCAATGTAAGAAACAAGCATTATAGCTTATCCCATAGTTCTGTTAGTTCTAGGAATCTCATAGGAGTTTTTAATGGTGAATCAGGGGGGGTTGTAGCAAGAAGACACATATGGAGGTTTAAACAACACCTATTGATGTGAATATAAACAATCAATGGTTTCATTGACAAGGATTTGGATATTTTCAAGCTGATTCACCTATAAACGGAGTTATGAACCTTCAGGGTGCACATAAGAGTGAATCGAAGTGATGAAGTGTAGTCAAAGGCGGTGAATCTCTTATAACTGCTTTGAGATGTTCAAGAAAGGGGTAGAAGCAAATCAAAGTAAGAAACAAGCATTATAGCTTATCCCACTGTTCTGTTTGTTCTAAGAATCTCATAGGAGTTTTTAATGGTGAATTAGGGGGGTTGTAGCAAGAAGACACATATCGAGGTTTAAACAACACCTATTGATGTGAATATAAACAATCAATGGTTTCATTGACAAGGATTTGGACATTTCAAGCTTAATAACGTATAAACGGAGTTATGAACCTTCAGGATGCAAATAAGAGTGAATCAAAGTGTTGAAGTATAGTCAAAGGCAATGAATCTCTTACAACTGCATTGAGATGTTCAAGAAAGGTATAGAAGCAAATCAAAGTAAAAAACAAGCATTATAGCTTATCCCATAGTTCTGTTAGTTCTAGGAATCTTATAGGAGTTTTTAATGGTGAATTAGGGGGGTTGTAGTAAGAAGACACATATGGAGGTTTAAACAACACCTATTGATGTGAATATAAACAATCAATGGTTTCATTGACAAGGATTTGGATATTTTCAAGCTGATTCACCTATAAACGGAGTTATGAACCTTCAGGGTGCAAATAAGAGTGAATCGAAGTGATGAAGAGTAGTCAAAGGCGGTGAATCTCTTATAACTGCTTTGAGATGTTCAAGAAAGGTGTATAAGCAAATCAAAGTAAGAAACAAGCATTATAGCTTATCCCATTGTTCTGTTTGTTCTAAGAATCTCATAGGAGTTTTTCATGGTGAATAAGGGGCGTTGTAACAAAAAGACACATATGGAGGCTTAAACAACACCTATTAATGTGAATATGAAGAAATTAATGGTTTCATTTACAAAGATTTGGCTATTTTCAATCTGATTCACCTATAAACGGAGTTATGAACCTTCAGGATGCAAATAAGAGTGAATCGATGTTTTGAAGTGTAGTCAAAGACGGTGAATCTCTTACAACTGCTTTGAGATGTTCAAGAAAGGTATAGAAGCAAATCAAAGTAAGAAACAAGCATTATAGCTTATCCCATAGTTCTGTTAGTTCTAGGAATCTCATAGGAGTTTTTAATGGTGAATTAGGGGGGTTGTAGCAAGAAGACACATATCAAGATTTAAACAACACCTATTGATGTGAATATAAACAATCAATGGTTTCATTGACAAGGATTTGGACATTTTCAAGCTTAATAACCTATAAACGGACTTATGAACCTTCATGATGCAAATAAGAGTGAATCAAAGTGTTGAAGTATAGTCAAAGGCAATGAATCTCTTACAACTGCATTGAGATGTTCAAGAAAGGTATAGAAGCAAATCAATGTAAGAAACAAGCATTATAGCTTATCCCATAGTTCTGTTAGTTCTAGGAATCTCATAGGAGTTTTTAATGGTGAATTAGGGGGGTTGTAGTAAGAAGACACATATGGAGGTTTAAACAACACCTATTGATGTGAATATAAACAATCAATGGTTTCATGGACAAGGATTTGGATATTCTCAAGTTGATTCACTTATAAACGGAGTTATGAACCTTCAGGGTGCAAATAAGAGTGAATCGAAGTGATGAAGAGTAGTGAAAGGCGGTGAATCTCTTATAACTGCTTTGAGATGTTCAAGAAAGGTGTAGAAGCAAATCAATGTAAGAAACAAGCATTATAGCTTATCCCATAGTTCTGTTTGTTCTAAGAATCTCATAGGAGTTTTTCATGGTGAATAAGGGGCGTTGTAACAAAAAGACACATATGGAGGCTTAAACAACACCTATTAATGTGAATATGAAGAATTAATGGTTTCATTTACAAAGATTTGGCTATTTTCAATCTGATTCACCTATAAACGGAGTTATGAACCTTCAGGATGCAAATAAGAGTGAATCGATGTTTTGAAGTATAGTCAAAGATGGTGAATCTCTTACAACTGCATTGAGATGTTCAAGAAAGGTATAGAAGCAAATCAAAGTAAGAAACAAGCATTATAGCTTATCCCATAGTTCTGTTAGTTCTAGGAATCTCATAGGAGTTTTTAATGGTGAATTAGGGGGGTTGTAGCAAAAAGACACATATGGAGGTTTAAACTACACCTATTGATGTCAATATAAACAATCAATGGTTTCATTGACAAGGATTTGGACATTTTCAAGCTTAATAACCTATAAACGGAGTTATGAACCTTCATGATGCAAATAAGAGTGAATCAAAGTGTTGAAGTGTAGTCCAAGGCAATGAATCTCTTACAACTGCATTGAGATGTTCAAGAAAGGTATAGAAGCAAATCAAAGTAAGAAACAAGCATTATAGCTTATCCCATAGTTCTGTTAGTTCTAGGAATCTCATAGGAGTTTTTAATGGTGAATTAGGGGGTTGTAGCAAGAAGACACATATCGAGGTTTAAACAACACCTATTGATGTGAATATAAACAATCAATGGTTTCATTGACAAGGATTTGGACATTTTCAAGCTTAATAAGCTATAAACGGAGTTATGAACCTTCAGAATGCAAATAAGAGTGAATCGAAGTGTTGAAGTGTAGTCCAAGGCAATGAATCTCTTACAACTGCATTGAGATGTTCAAGAAAGGTATAGAAGCAAATCAATGTAAGAAACAAGCATTATAGCTTATCCCATAGTTCTGTTAGTTCTAGGAGTCTCATAGGAGTTTTTCATGGTGAATAAGGGGCGTTGTAACAAAAAGACACATATGGAGGCTTAAACAACACCTATTAATGTGAATATGAAGAATTAATGGTTTCATTTACAAAGATTTGGCTATTTTCAATCTGATTCACCTATAAACGGAGTTATGAACCTTCAGGATGCAAATAAGAGTGAATCGATGTTTTGAAGTGTAGTCAAAGATGGTGAATCTCTTACAACTGCTTTGAGATGTTCAAGAAAGGTGTAGAAGCAAATCAAAGTAAGAAACAATCACTATAGCTTATCCCATAGTTCTGTTAGTTCTATGAATCTCATAGGAGTTTCTAATGGTGAATTAGGGGGGTTGTAGCAAGAAGACACATATGGAGGTTTAAACAACACCTATTGATGTGAATATAAACAATCAATGGTTTCATTGACAAGGATTTGGCCATTTTCAAGCTTATTCACCTATAAACGGAGTTATGAACCTTCAGGATGCAAATAAGAGTGAATCAAAGTGTTGAAGTGTAGTCCAAGGCAATGAATCTCTTACAACTGCATTGAGATGTTCAAGAAAGGTATAGAAGCAAATCAAAGTAAGAAACAAGTATTATAGCTTATCCCATAGTTCTGTTAGTTCTAGGAATATCATAGTAGTTTTTAATGGTGAATTAGGGGGGTTGTAGCAAGAAGACACATATGGAGGTTTAAACAACATCTATTCATGTGAATATGAAGAATCAATGGTTTCATTGACAAAGATTTGGCTATTTTCAATCTGATTCACCTATAAACGGAGTTATGAACCTTTAGGATGCCAATAAGAGTGAATCGATGTTTTGAAGTGTAGTCAAAGACGGTGAATCTCTTACAACTGCTTTGAGATGTTCAAGAAAGGTGTAGAAGCAAATCAATGTAAGAAACAAGCATTATAGCTTATCCCATAGTTCTGTTAGTTCAAAGAATCTCATAGGAGTTTCTAATGGTGAATAAGGGGCGTTGTAGCAAGAAGACACATATGGAGGCTTAAACAACATCTAGTCATGTAAATATGAAGAATAAATGGTTTCATTGATAAAGATTTGGCTATTTTCAATCTGATTCACCTATAAACGGAGTTATGAACCTTTAGGATGCCAATAAGAGTGAATCGATGTTTTGAAGTGTAGTCAAAGACGGTGAATCTCTTACAACTGCATTGAGATGTTCAAGAAAGGTATAGAAGCAAATCAAAGTAAGAAACAAGCATTATAGCTTATCCCATAGTTCTGTTAGTTCTAAGAATCTCATAGAAGTTTCTAATGGTGAATAAGGCGCGTTGTAGCAAGAAGACACATATGGAGGCTTAAACAACATCTATTCATGTGAATATGAAGAATCAATGGTTTCATTGACAAAGATTTGGCTATTTTCAATCTGATTCACCTATAAACGGAGTTATGAACCTTTAGGATGCCAATAAGAGTGAATCGATGTTTTGAAGTGTAGTCAAAGACGGTGAATCTCTTACAGCTGCTTTGAGATGTTCAAGAAAGGTGTAGAAGCAAATCAATGTAAGAAACA
The DNA here is from genome assembly GCA_028015245.1 of Cardamine occulta. Lineage (NCBI taxonomy): Eukaryota > Viridiplantae > Streptophyta > Magnoliopsida > Brassicales > Brassicaceae > Cardamine > Cardamine occulta. The sequence goes on along the minus strand of CM051389.1, from coordinate 548,879 downwards.
AGCATTATAGCTTATCCCATAGTTCTGTTAGTTCTAAGAATCTCATAGGAGTTTCTAATGGTGAGTAAGGGGCGTTGTAGCAAGAAGACACATATGGAGGCTTAAACAACATCTATTCATGTGAATATAAACAATCAATGGTTTCATTGACAAGGATTTGGCTATTTTCAAGCTTATTCACCTATAAACGGAGTTATGAACCTTCAGGATGCAAATAAGAGTGAATCAAAGTGTTGAGGTGTAGTGCAAGCCAATGAATCTCTTACAACTGCATTGAGATGTTCAAGAAAGGTGTAGAAGCAAATCAAAGTAAGAAACAATCACTATCGCTTATCCCATAGTTTTGTTAGTTCTATGAATCTCATAGGAGTTTCTAATGGTGAATTAGGGGGGTTGTAGCAAGAAGACACATATGGAGGTTTAAACAACACCTATTGATGTGAATATAAACAATCAATGGTTTCATTGACAAGGATTTGGCTATTTTCAAGCTTATTCACCTATAAACGGAGTTATGAACCTTCAGGATGCAAATAAGAGTGAATCAAAGTGTTGAAGTGTAGTCCAAGGCAATGAATCTCTTACAACTGCAATGAGATGTTCAAGAAAGGTATAGAAGCAAATCAAAGTAAGAAACAAGCATTATAGCTTATCCCATAGTTCTGTTAGTTCTAGGAATCTCATAGGAGTTTTTAATGGTGAATTAGGGGGGTTGTAGCAAGAAGACACATATGGAGGTTTAAACAACACCTATTGATGTGAATATAAACAATCAATGGTTTCATTGACAAGGATTTGGACATTTTCAAGCTTAATAACCTATAAACGGAGTTATGAACCTTCAGGATGCAAATAAGAGTGAATCGATGTTTTGAGGTGTAGTCAAAGACGGTGAATCTCTTACAACTGCTTTGAGATGTTCAAGAAAAGTGTAGAAGCAAATCAATGGAAGAAACAAGTATTATAGCTTATCCCATAGTTTTGTTAGTTCTAAGAATCTCATAGGAGTTTCAAATTAATGTAGCAAGAAGACACATATGGATGTTTAAACAACACCTATTGATGTGAATATAAACAATCAATGGTTTCATTGACAAGCTATTGGCTATTTTCAAGCTTATTCACCTATAAACCGAGTTATGAACCTTTAGGATGCCAATAGGAGTGAATCGATGTTTTGAAGTGTAGTCGAAGACGGTGAATCTCTTACAACTGCATTGAGATGTTCAGGAAAGGTATAGAAGCAAATCAAAGTAAGAAACAAGCAATATAGCTTATCCCATAGTTCTGTTAGTTCTAAGAATCTCATAGGAGTTTCTAATGGTGAATAAGGGGCGTTGTAGCAAGAAGACACATATGGAGGCTTAAACAACATCTATTCATGTGAATATGAAGAATCAATGGTTTCATTGACAAAGATTTGGCTATTTTCAATCTGATTCACCTATAAACGGAGTTATGAACCTTTAGGATGCCAATAAGAGTGAATCGATGTTTTGAAGTGTAGTCAAAGACGGTGAATCTCTTACAACTGCTTTGAGATGTTCAAGAAAGGTGTAGAAGCAAATCAATGTAAGAAACAAGCATTATAGCTTATCCCATAGTTCTGTTAGTTCTAAGAATCTCATAGGAGTTTCTAATGGTGAATAAGGGGCGTTGTAGCAAGAAGACACATATGGAGGCTTAAACAACATCTATTCATGTGAATATAAACAATCAATGGTTTAATTGACAAGGATTTGGCTATTTTCAAGCTTATTCACCTATAAACGGAGTTATGAACCTTCAGGATGCAAATAAGAGTGAATCAAAGTGTTGAGGTGTAGTGCAAGCCAATGAATCTCTTACAACTGCATTGAGATGTTCAAGAAAGGTGTAGAAGCAAATCAAAGTAAGAAACAAGCATTATAGCTTATCCCATAGTTCTGTTAGTTCTAGGAATCTCATAGGAGTTTTTAATGGTGAATTAGGGGGGTTGTAGCAAGAAGACACATATGGAGGTTTAAACAACACCTATTGATGTGAATATAAACAATCAATGGTTTCATTGACAAGGATTTGGACATTTTCAAGCTTAATAACCTATAAACGGAGTTATGAACCTTCAGGATGCAAATAAGAGTGAATCGATGTTTTGAGGTGTAGTCAAAGACGGTGAATCTCTTACAACTGCTTTGAGATGTTCAAGAAAAGTGTAGAAGCAAATCAATGGAAGAAACAAGCATTATAGCTTATCCCATAGTTCTGTTAGTTCTAAGAATCTCATAGGAGTTTCTAATGGTGAATTAGGAGGGTTGTAGCAAGAAGACACATATGGAGGTTTAAACAACAGCTATTGATGTGAATATAAACAATCAATGGTTTCATTGAAAAGGATTTGGCCATTTTCAAGCTTATTCACCTATAAAAGAAGTTATGAACCTTCAGGATGCAAATAAGAGTGAATCAAAGTGTTGAAGTGTAGTCCAAGGCAATGAATCTGTTACAACTGCATTGAGATGTTCAAGAAAGGTATAGAAGCAAATCAGAGTAAGAAACAAGCATTATAGCTTATCCCATAGTTCTGTTAGTTCTAAGAATCTCATAGGAGTTTCTAATGGTGAATAAGGCGCGTTGTAGCAAGAAGACACATATGGAGGCTTAAACAACTTCTATTCATGTGAATATGAAGAATCAATGGATTCATTGACAAAGATTTGGCTATTTTCAATCTGATTCACCTATAAACGGAGTTATGAACCTTTAAGATGCTAATAAGAGTGAATCGATGTTTTGAAGTGTAGTCAAAGACGGTGAATCTCTTACAACTGCTTTGAGATGTTCAAGAAAGGTGTAGAAGCAAATCAATGTAAGAAACAAGCATTATAGCTTATCCCATAGTTCTGTTAGTTCTAAGAATCTCCTAGGAGTTTCTAATGGTGAATAAGGAGCGTTGTAGCAAGAAGACACATATGGAGGCTTAAACAACATCTATTCATGTAAATATGAAGAATCAATGGTTTCATTGACAAGGATTTGGCCATTTTCAAGCTTAATAACCTATAAACGGAGTTATGAACCT